>CM022300.1:380629910-380906956 GCA_011799875.1 Thinopyrum elongatum
ATACTAATTAAGGGGTGAGGGAGATATGGACTAAGGGGTCCTCGGGGCGACGGCCCATTGAGTATGGGCCGGACTGGTGGAGCCGTATAGTGACAGGAGATCTATGAAGCCGTGGTGTGCCCTCCAAGTCAAGAAGGCGCAGGATCTCTTTAATCCCTTATTGTATTCTATCTTCGGTAACCCTAACCCTACCGGTGTCTATATAAACCAAGGGTTGTAGTCTTTAGGGCTAGAGCTACATTCATAACCTCATCTCCTTAGGGTTTAGCTCATGCTGATCTCGAGGTAGATCTACTCTCTAAACCATACTATACATCCAATATAATCAAGCAGGACGTAGGGTATTACCTCTTCGAGAGGGCCCGAACCTGGGTAAACACTGTGTTCATCGTCCCTTGTTCCCCATCGATCCCAGATCCACAGCTCGGGACCCCCTACCCCAAGGTCTGCCGGTTTTGACACCGACATTGGTGATTTCATTGAGAGTTCCGCTATTGGATCACCCAAAGGATCGATGGCTCAACCGGTCGTTGGAGACCACGCCCGCACCAAGGGCTCCCCCGCCCCTGGTCATCTCCTCGTCTTCGGCGGCATATTGGTGCGCACTGATCCCACTTGTCGCCTCGACCAGATCGAAGGCTTCGTCCCCGTAGAGGAACTCGCTGGTTCGGGGGCATCAACCCCAGGACCAGCTGACTTTCAAGAATCGCGTATCTCTCAGAGTCCGGCTTTGAAGCCTAACTCTGACAGACCGCCCACAAGATCTCCCGCCGAATCGCCAGAGTGTCCGGCACCCCCATTTGCCCAGCCGGCAAACCACTTGGTAAATCTATTCCATGCAATGGGAATCTCCGTCATCAGGCCCACAGCCTATGATCGGATCGGGCTTAAACCCGACGACCGAGAAATCAACACCCCTCCGGTCACTCACCTCGTTGCCACCCTCGAAGAGGCCCAGGAGGGGCCACATCCATACAAGCTAAGAACGGTGTACACTCGAGTCTCCAGTTCAGAGTCAGACACCAGCCCAGAGATACGCCCGGACTCCAACCCCAATGCTAGATCCGGCCTCGAGCCGATCCAGCCGCGCACTAGTTCGGATCCGAGCCCTACACGATCAGAACCAGACATGACTCAACCACCCATCAAGAATAGTCCAGGTCCACTGCAGGAGGGAATTCTCGAATTTTTCCCACCCACCCACCACACGGAATACTCTCCGGATTCGGGAAACCCAGACATATGGGACCTCATGTATGTCAAACAGCTGCCAAACGAGACAGTCCATCATTATTGGGCTAGATTTCTCCTGGTGAAGAATAGGATGGCGCCTTGCTGTGACAAAGAGATAATTAAAGCCTTCCAGTTTAACTACAAGGACGAGGGCCTCTTAAACGCCCTCGCATGCTGCTGAATTCAAAGCTTCACTGAACTATCAGACATGGTACGCAAATATTGCGCCATGGAGAACACGTGGAGGGCGCAACAGATGAACATGGGGCCACCGCCCGCCGCGTAGCACGGAAGGTCTCGCCCTAAACGGGCATATACAAATCGGTCGCTGGGACGCAAGCCAGACAAAAATAAGACTAGGCCTAGATCAGTGCTGGACGAGTTGCTGGATAAACCATGCCCAATACACTCAGTCTCGCTAGACGCGAACCCAACCCACAGACTTCAAGCCTGTTGGGTGGTAAGATAAGTGGCCAAATATGGCAAGCCAATCTTGGGCCTTATCCTTCCAGATAAGGAGTCCGTGGCTTCACCACAGGACCATAATGTCCTGACGATATATGAGACGTTCGCCTCAAACAATAAAAGGAAAAAGGCTCTTCGATAGCTCAGTCAGATATATCAAGTGACGGCCGCACAGCCTTGGGCAGCTGTGCCTATTACCTTCGATGAGAAGGACGAGCCAAGTCCACGCAGCAACCATGCACCGGCCGCACTGGTCCTTGACCCCATTATCGATGGTTTTTGGCTGACTAAAGTACTGATGGACGGAGTCAGCGGCCTCAACCTCATCTACGAGGACACTGATGCAGCTCAACAGATCTCGCATCAAACGCAGCCACACCACATTCCGAGGTATAATACCTGGTAGGGAGGCACACTGCTCGGGACACATAACCCTGGATGTTGTGTTTGGCACACCCGATAACTACAGATCCAAACCCCTGCTATTCCACATTCTGCCCTTTCGCAGCAGATACCACGCCCTTCTAGGATATGAGGCATTCTAGAGATTCCAGGCCATACCGCACTACGGGTACATGAAACTCAAAATGCTAGGGCCCAATGGGGTAATCTCACTTAAAAGCAACCCAAGCAAAGCCTTACGAGCCAAAAATAAGATGGCATCCCTCGCCCTAGAGGCACTATCCGAAGCCCTCGCGGCCAAAGAGTTGATAGCACTACGCACTACAGTCGACAGGGATGATGTGGTCCTCAGCAAAAGATAAAAATCCACATCATTCAAGGCAGCAGATGAAATAGTAAAATTTCAAGTGCACCCAACAGAGCCCAATAAAACGGCATCTATAGGAGCACAGTTGGACCCCGCAGTTGACGAGGCGTTAAGAACGTTCCTATGTGAAAACTGGGAAATATTCATGTGGCACCCCTGAGATATGCCGGGAATTCCTGATACGTCCATTTTGCATCATGTTTACCTACTGTTATTTATAATGTTTTTATGCATAATAATGCTTTTTGGAGTAATTCTAATGCCTTTTCTCTCATAATATGCAAGGTACACACAAAGAGGGAGAATTCCGACAGCTGGAAATCTGGACCTGAAAAAGCTACGTCAGGCTACCTATTCTGCACAACTCCAAATGAGATGAAACTTCACGAGGATTTTTTATGGAATAAATAAAAAATACTGGAGCAAATAACTACCGGAGGGGGGCACCTGGTGAGCACAAGACACCAGGGCGCGCCAGGCCCCCCAGGCGCGCCCTGGTGGGTTGTGCTCAGCCCAGCCCACCTTCGGTGCCCATCTTCTGGTATATAAGTCATTTTGACCTAGAAAAAATAAGGAGAGGACTTTCGGGACGAAGCACCGCCGTCTCGAGGCGGAACTTGGGCAGGAGCACTTTTGCCCTCCGGCGGAGCAATTCCGCCGGGGAACTTCCCTCCTGGAGGGGGAAATCATCATCATCATCATCACCAACAACTCTCCCATCTTGGGGAGGGTAATCTCCATCAACATATTCAACAACACCATCTCCTCTCAAACCCTAGTTCATCTCTTGTGTTCAATCTTTGTACCGGAACTATAGATTGGTGCTTGTGGGTGACTAGTAGTGTTGATTACATCTTGTAGTTGATTACTATATGGTTTATTTGGTGGAAGATTATATGTTCAGATCCATTATGCTATTTAATACCGCTCTGATCTTGATCATGATTATCATTTGTGAGTAGTTACTTTTGTTCTTGAGGTCACGGGAGAAATCATGTTGCAAGTAATCATGTGAATTTGATATGTGTTCGATATTTTGATGATATGTATGTTGTGATTCCCTTAGTGGTGTCATGTGAACGTCGACTACATGACACTTCACCATATTTGGGCCTAAGGGAATGCATTGTGGAGTAGTTATTAGATGATGGGTTGCGAGAGTGACAGAAGCTTAAACCCTAGTTTATGCGCTATTCTGTAAGGGACCGATTGGATCCAAAAGTTTAATGCTATGGTTAGAATTCATTCTTAATACTTTTCTCGTAGTTGCGGATGCTTGCGAGGGGGTTAATCATAAGTAGGAGGTTTGTTCAAGTAAGAACAGCACCTAAGCACCGGTCCACCCACATACCAAATTATCAAAGTAGCGAACACGAATCGAACCAACAAGATGAAAGTGACTAGATGAAATTCCCGTGTACCCTCAAGAACACTTTGCTTATCATAAGAGACCGTTTTGGCCTGTCCTTTGCCTCAAAAGGATTGGGCTACCTTGCTGCACTTTTGTTACTACTACCGTTACTTGCTCATTACAAATTATCTTGCTATCAAACTACTCTGTTACTTACAATTTCAGCACTTGCAGACATTACCTTGCTGAAAACCACTTGTCATTTCCTTCTGCTCCTCGTTGGGTTCAACACTCTTACTTATCGAAAAGGCTACAATTGATCCCATATACTTGTGGGTCATCAAGGCTCTTTTCTGGCGCTATTGCCGGGGAGTGAAGCGCTCTTGGTAAGTGGAAATCGGTAAGGAAGAATTATTACTATGTGCTGAAATTTATTGTCACTTGTTACTATGGAAAACAATCCTTTGAGGGGTTTGTTCGGGGTATCTTCACCTCGACCAGAACCACAATTAGTTACCCTCAACCTACTGTACCTACTGAAAATATTGAATATGAAATTCCTTCATGTATGGTAGAACAACTGCTAGCTAATCCTTATGTAGGAGATGCAACCGAACATCCTGATAAGCACTTGATATATGTGGATGAAATTTGTGGATTGTTTAAGCTTGCAGGTTTACCCGGAGATGAAGCTAAGAAGAAGGTTTTCCCTTTATCTTTGAAGGGAAAAACATTGATATGGTATAGGCTATGCAATGATATTGGATCTTGGAATTGGAATCGGTTGAAATTGGAATTCCATCAAAAAATTTATCCTATGCATCTAGTTCATCGTGATCGGAATTATATATATAATTTTTGGCCTCGTGAAGGAGAAAGTATCGCTCTAGCTTGGGGGAGTCTTAAGTCAATGTTATATTCATGCCCCAATCATGAGCTCTCAAGAGAAATTATTATTCAGAATTTTTATGCTCGGCTTTCTCATAATGATCAAACCATGCTCGATACTTCTTGTACTGGTTCTTTTATGAAGAAGACTATTGAATTCCGGTGGGATATTTTAGAAAGAATTAAACGCAACTCTGAAGATTGGGAAATCGACAAAGGTAAAGAGTCAGGTATTCAGCTTAAGTTTGATTGTGTTAAATCTTTTATGAATACCGATGCTTTTCAAAAGTTTAGCACTAAATATGGACTTGACTCTGAGATAGTAGCCTCCTTTTGCGAATCATTTGCTACTCATGTTGATCTTCCTAAAGAGAAGTGGTTCAAATATCACCCACCAATTAAAAAAGAAATTAAGGAACCGGTAAAAGCTAAAGATGAAACTATTATTTATAATGTTGATCCAGTTGTTCCTACTGCTTATATTGAAAAACCACCTTTCCATGTTAGGATGAAGGAGCATGCTAGAGTTTCAACTGTGGTCAACAAAAGTTATATTAGAACACCAAAACCAGCTGAACAAATCAAAGTAGAACCTAGTGTTGCTATGGTTAAAGATCTCTTGGTTGATAATATACATGGGCATGTTATTTACTTCTGTGATGAAGCTGCTAGAATTGCCAAACCCAATGAAAAAGATAAACATAGACCTGTTGTTGGCATGCTTGTTGTCTCAGTTAAGATAGGAGATCACTGTTATCATGGTTTATGTGACATAGGTGCTAGCGTGAGTGCTATTCCTTTTACCTTATATCAAGAAATTATGAATGATATAACACCCGCAGAAATAGAAGACATAGATGTTACTATTAAGCTTGCCAATAGAGACACTATATCACCAATTGGGTTTGTTAGAGATGTTGAAGTCTTGTGTGGGAAAATAAAATACCCTACTGATTTTCTTGTTCTTGGTTCCCCACAAGATGAATTTTGTCCCATTATCTTTGGTAGACCTTTCTTGAACACCGTTAATGGTAAAATAGATTGTGAGAAACAAACTGTCGGTGTTAGTTTTCGTGATGAGTCTCATGAGTTTAATTTTTCTAAGTTTAGTAGAAAACCTCATAAGAAAGATTTGCCAAGTAAGGATGAAATTATCGGTCTTGCTTCTATTGCTGTACCTCCTACTGATCCTTTAGAACAATATTTGCTAGACCATGAAAATGATTTGCATATGCATGAAAGAAATGAAATAGATAGAATCTTGTTCGAACAACAACCTCTGCTTAAAGACAATTTGCCTATTGAAACTCTAGGAGGTCCTCCTCCACCCAAAGGTGATCCTGTGTTTGAATTAAAACAATTGCCAGACACTTTGAAATATGCTTATCTTGATGAGAAAAAGATATATCCTATTATTATTTGTGCTAACCTTTCAGAACATGAAGAAGAAATATTATTGAAAGTTCTGAGGAAGCACCGAGCTGCTATTGGATGTACTCTTGATGACCTTAAGGGCATTAGTCCCACTCTATGTCAGCACAAGATTAATATGGAACCTGATGCTAAACCCGTTGTTGATCACCAACGTCGGTTAAATCCGAAGATGAAGTGGTAAGAATGGAAATATTAAAACTTCTTGAAGCAGTTATAATCTATCCTATAGCTGGTAGTAGATGGGTAAGTCCTGTTCATTGTGTCCCTAAGAAGGGAGGTATTACTATTGTTCCTAATGATAAGAGTGAACTTATTCCACAAAGAATTGTCACAGGCTATAGAATGGTAATTGATTTTAGAAAATTAAACAAAGCAACTAGAAAAGATCATTACCCTCTGCCTTTTATTGATCAAATGCTAGAAAGATTATCTAAGCACACACATTTTTGCTTCCTTGATGGATATTCTGGTTTTTCACAAATACCTATTTCTCAACCTGATCAAGAAAAGACCACTTTTACTTGTCCTTTTGGAACTTATGCTTATAGACGTATGCCTTTTGGTTTATGCAATGCACCTGCTACCTTTCAAAGATGTATGACTGCTATATTCTCTGATTTTTGTGAAAAGATCATTGAGGTTTTCATGGATGACTTTTCTGTTTATGGGAAGTCTTTTGATGATTGTTTAAGCAATCTTGATCGAGTTTTGCAGAGATGTGAGCAAACAAATCTTGTCTTGAGTTGGGAGAAGTGCCACTTTATGGTTAACAAAGGCATTGTTTTGGGCCATAAAATTTCTGAAAGAGGTATTGAGGTGGACAAAGCTAAGGTTGATGCAATTGAGAAAATGCCATGTCCTAAAGATATCAAAGGTATTCGTAGTTTCCTTGGTCATGCTGGTTTCTATAGGAGATTTATCAAAGACTTTTCTAAAATTTCTAGGCCTCTTACAAATCTTTTGCAAAAGGATATTCCTTTTGTTTTTTATGATGATTGTTTAGAAGCCTTCGAAACACTCAAGAAAGCCTTAATTTCTGCACCTATTGTTCAACCACCTGATTGGAACTTGCCTTTTGAAATTATGTGTGATGCTAGTGATTATGCTGTTGGTGCTGTTCTAGGTCAAAGAGTTGATAAGAAACTAAATGTTATCCACTATGCTAGTAAAACTCTAGACAGTGCTCAACGAAATTATGCTACTACTGAAAAAGAATTCTTAGAAGTGGTGTTTGCTTGTGATAAATTTAGATCCTACATTGTTGATTCTAAAGTGACTATCCACACCGATCATGCTGCTATAAAATATCTTATGGAAAAGAAAGATGCTAAACCTAGACTAATTAGGTGGGTTCTTCTACTACAAGAATTTGATTTGCATATCATGGATAGAAAAGGAGCGGAGAACCCCGTAGCTGAAAACTTGTATAGGCTTGAAAATATTCTTGATGACCCACAACCTATTAATGATAGCTTTCCTGATGAGCAGTTAGCTGCAATAAATGTTTCTCATAGTACTCCTTGGTGTGCTGAATATGCTAATTATATTGTTCCTAAATACATACCACCTAGCTTCACATACCAACAAAAGAAAAAGTTCTTTTATGATTTAAGACATTACTTTTGGGATGACCCACATCTTTATAAAGAAGGGGTAGATGGTATTATTAGATGTTGTGTACCTGAGCATGAACAGGAACAAATCCTACGGAAATGTCACTCTAAAGCTTATGGAGGACATCATGCGGGAGACAGAACTGCTCATAAGGTATTGCAATCTGGTTTTATTGGCCTACTCTCTTCAAGGATGCTCGTAAGTTCGTCTTATCTTGTGATGAATGTCAAAGAATAGGTAATATCAGTAAGCGTCAAGAAATGCCTATGAATTATTCTCTTGCTGTTGAACCATTTGATGTTTGGGGATTTGATTACATGGGACCTTTTTCTTCCTCTAATGGGTATACTCATATTTTGGTTGCTGTTGATTATGTTACTAAGTGGGTAGAAGCTATTCCAACCAGTAGTGCTGATCACAACACCTCTATTAAAATGCTTAAGGAAGTTATTTTCTGAAGGTTTGGAGTCCCTAGATATTTAATGACTGATGGTGGTTCACACTTTATTCATGGTGCTTTCCTTAAATGCTTGCCAAGTATAATGTTAACCATAGAATTGCATCACCCTATCATCCTCAGTCTAGTGGGCAAGTTGAACTTAGCAATAGAGAAATAAAATTAATCTTACAAAAGACTGTCAATAGGTCTCGGAAGAATTGGTCTAAGAAATTAGATGATGCACTTTGGGCTTATAGAACAGCATATAAAAATCCTATGGGTATGTCTCCTTATAAAATGGTTTATGGAAAAGCTTGTCATTTGCCTCTTGAGTTAGAACATAAAGCTTATTGGGCAATTAAAGAACTCAACTATGATTTCCAACTTGCCGGTGAAAAGAGGTTATTTGATATTAGCTCATTAGACGAATGGAGGACCCAAGCTTATGAAAATGCCAAGTTATTTAAAGAAAAAGTTAAAAGATGGCATGATAAAAGAATCCAAAAGCGTGAGTTCAAAGTTGGAGAATATGTTCTTTTGTACAACTCTTGTTTCAGATTCTTTGCAGGAAAACTCCTCTCCAAATGGGAAGAACCCTATGTTATCAAGGAGGTTTATCGATCTGGAGCTATCAAAATAAATAATGCCGAAGGTACTAACCCGAAGGTTGTTAATGGGCAACGAATAAAACATTATATCTCAGGTACGCCCATTAATGTTGAAAGCAACGTTATCCAAACTATGACACCGGAAGAACACATAAAAGAAACCTTCCGGAACACTCCAGAATCGTGAAAAAAAGGAGGTACGTGATACGGTAAGTAAACGGACTCCAAAAAATCCGCAAAAATATTTTTTGTCAGTTTTGGAATATTTAAAAAATTAGGATAATAAGAAACTACCAGGAAGGTGACCCTGGTGGGCACAAGACACCAGGGCGCGCCTGGCTTGCCAGGCACGCCCAGGTGGGTTGTGCCCACCTCGGGTACCTTCCGAACTCCGTTTTTCTTCGGTTTGCTTGTTTCCCAAGATAAAAAATCTTTATATACCTCCCGAACCTATTGACCTCCGTATCGCGGAGAAATCTCCTGTTTTCTTTTCCTTGCTGTTTTCTGACAGATCTAATCCACCATGGCCGCTTCAAGCTCCTCCAAGGACAAGTTCTTTGAGAACGTCATCAACCCATATCTGCGGGAGGTGATGCAACACCCTCAATCTATCCAGATGCGTGAGGGGGTGCTCCACATCCGCGATGTCCAAGGCCCCAAGGGGACTGGATCCGTGGAGGCTAGGCTCGAAGCTATGGAGTAGGAAGTCTTCCGGTGCAAGGGGATGGTGGAACGTGGACTCAATGCCAATCACCTCATGATCATGGACTACACCCGTGATCTCAAGGTGGATGGCATGTGCATGAAGGACATGTCTTCTCCCTCAACGAGCAAATCAACTTCCTCCAGAGCCAGATCTATGACCTTCAAAACCAAGTCTTTGAATATGAGGCAAGGTTTAAAGGTATGAGTTTGGCTGCCAGTTGCAGGACCCGAGAGACTCACTCCTCCTCTCATGATGGTGAGCCTCTGTCATGGAAACCCGAGGACAGGATCGCTACCACTTCATCACTACCACCACCTCCTTCTTCATCACCAAAAGAGAATTGAGTATCGGGTATGGGCACTCCCCTTGGCTTTTGCTAAGCTTGGGGGAGGTGCCCCGGTATCGTATCACCTCCACTATATTTTGCCTTTACTTTTCTTAGTTTGATCCATGGTTATCTTTTGCTTTAGATGAATAAAAGTTTAGTTCGATCCTTTCTTTTTGAGAGTTTTCTTAGTGATCTATCCTTGTAATCGTGTGCGAGATATATAATAAAGTTTAGTTTGAGTTTTGCTTTCTTTCCTTTCATGTTTCAATAAAAAGAAAGGAAATAAATGAAAAAGATCATATGCTAATCTTATGGTAAGTAATGACATCACATAAGGAAAAGTATAAGTAGAAAATTTTATTGTAGATTGACAAACATAGCATTAGTCAATGATGCAATTCATGAAAGAATTAATAAGGGAAGAGAAGATTCACATGCAAATACACTATCCTGGAAATCTTTTGTGATTGTGAGCACCATCAAAATATTATATGCCAAAATTGTTGACGTTGGACAAGGAAGACAACGTAATGATTTATGTTTGTTCATATTCACATAGAAGCTATATTGTCATAGATCCTTCAACATGTGGTGTTTGCCCCCTATCCTTGCTAGCCAAAAATTCCACACTAAGTAGAGATACTACTTGTGCATCCAAAAACCTTTAAACCCAAATCTTGTTTTGAGAGTCCACCATACCTACCTGTGGATTGAGCAAGATCCTTCAAGTAAATTGTCATCGGTGCAATAAGGCAATAAAAATTGCTTCTAAAAGTGTTAGATCATTTAGTGTAAGAGAAAATTGAGTGTTGTACGAACTTGTTATGGCGAAGAATAAAAGCGACAGACTGCATAATAAAGGTTGCCATCATAAGGGGCAATATAACATGAAGTTCTCTTGCACTAAGGGGTTGAGCATACAAACAAAAAGCGCATGGCAACCTCTGCTTCCCTCTGCGAAGGGCCTATCTTTTACTTTTATGTATTTACTTTCATGCAAGAGTCAAAGTTCTTCTCTCTATTCCTTTTTATTTTCTCCTTTGGCAAGCATCATGTGGTGAGGAAAGATCTAGGCACATATATCCAGTTGAATATGGGTAGCATGAGTTATTATTGTTGACATCACTCTCGAGGTGAATACGTTGGGAGGCAAAACTATAAGCCCCTATCTTTCTTTGTGTCCGGTTGAAACCTTTTGCTCATGTGTACACGGTGAGTGTTAGCAATCATAGAAGACTATATGATAGTTGAGTATGTGGACTTGCCTAAAGGCTCCGATATGTGACCCTTCCTGAAAATATGATGAATTGTAGTTGCAAAGTTGACTGAGAACATAGTTTGTTGGTTTCCAATAGAGTTTATGCTTTATACTTCGTTGTTGTGATGAATTGTTACTTATTCATGAGAAGTCTATGATAAAAGTTCTATGATAAAAGTTTTATGTTAAAGTTTGTTGCTGTTATAATAATTTACATGATGATTCTATGTTCGTATTTTGTTTATATCGACACTTCTCTCTCTAAGCATGTGGACATGTTTTTCGATTTCGGTTTTTGCTTGAGGACAAGCGAGGTCTAAGCTTGGGGGAGTTGATATGTCCATTTTGCATCATGTTTACCTACTGTTATTTATAATGTTTTTATGCATAATAATGCTTTTTGGAGTAATTCTAATGCCCTTTCTCTCATAATATGCAAGGTACACACAAAGAGGGAGAATTCCGGCAGCTGGAAATCTGGACCTGAAAAAGCTACGTCAGGCTACCTATTCTGCACAACTCCAAATGAGATGAAACTTCACAAGGATTTTTTATGGAATAAATAAAAAATACTAGAGCAAATAACTACCGGAGGGGGCCCACCTGGTGAGCACAAGAAACCAGGGCGCGCCAGGCCCCCCAGGCGCGCCCTGGTGGCTTGTGCTCAGCCCAGCCCACCTCCGGTGCCCATCTTCTGGTATATAAGTCATTTTGACCTATAAAAAAATAAGGAGAGGACTTTCGGGACGAAGCGCCTCCTTCTCGAGGCGGAACTTGGGCAGGAGCACTTTTGCCCTCCGGCGGAGCGATTCCGCCAGGGGAACTTCCCTCCCGGAGGGGGAAATCATCGTCATCATCATCACCAACAACTCTCCCATCTTGGGGAGGGCAATCTCCATCAACATCTTCAACGGCACCATCTCCTCTCAAACCCTAGTTCATCTCTTGTGTTCAATCTTTGTACCGGAACTATAGATTGGTGCTTGTGGGTGACTAGTAGTGTTGATTACATCTTGTAGTTGATTACTATATGGTTTATTTGGTGGAAGATTATATGTTCAGATCCATTATGCTATTTAATACCCCTCTGATCTTGAGCATGATTATCATTTGTGAGTAGTTACTTTTGTTCTTGAGGTCACGAGAGAAATCATGTTGCAAGTAATCATGTGAATTTGATATGTGTTCGATATTTTGATGATATGTATGTTGTGATTCCCTTAGTGGTGTCATGTGAACGTCGACTACATGACACTTCACCATATTTGGGCCTAAGGGAATGCATTGTGGAGTAGTTGTTAGATGATGGGTTGCGAGAGTGACAAATGCTTAAACCCTAATTTATGCCCTATTCCGTAAGGGACTGATTGGATCCAAAAGTTTAATGCTATGGTTAGAATTTATTCTTAATACTTTTCTCGTAGTTGCGGATGCTTGAGAGGGGGTTAATCATAAGTAGGAGGTTTGTTCAAGTAAGAACAACACCTAAGCACTGGTCCACCCACATACCAAATTATCAAAGTAGCGAACACGAATCGAACCAAGATGATGAAAGTGACTAGATGAAATTCCCGTGTACCCTCAAGAACACTTTGCTTATCATAAGAGACCTTTTTGGCCTGTCCTTTGCCTCAAAAGGATTGGGCTACCTTGCTGCACTTTTGTTACTACTACCATTACTTGCTCGTTACAAATTATCTTGCTATCAAACTACTCTGTTACTTACAATTTCAGCACTTGCAGACATTACCTTGCTGAAAACCACTTGTCATTTCCTTCTGCTCCTTGTTGGGTTCGACACTCTTACTTATCGAAAAGGCTACAATTGATCCCATATACTTGTGGGTCATCAATCCCACGTAGACTGGCAGAGCATAGCCTAAACATCCTAAAAGGCTTCAAGCCGGTAAAACAGACTACGCCGGTTTTCCGAACCCAAGAGGCATGCCATGGGCGAAGAGCTAGCAAAACTGTTGGAGGCCAGATTCATCCGCGAGATCAAGCATCATGAGTGGTTAGCAAATCTGGTTATGGTACCCAAAAAGGACAAATCCTGGTGGCTCTGTGTCAATTTTAAAGACCTTAACAAGGCCTGCCCTAAGGACCCTTTCCCCCTGCCAAGAATAGACCAGATCATCGATGCCACCGCCTGACATGACTCACTATGCTTCCTGGACGCATACTCCGGATACCACCAGATCAAGATGAAGGAGTCCGACCAGGCGGCAACCACATTCATCACTCCTTACGGACCTTTCTGCTTCAACAGCATGTCGTTCAGACTAAAAAATGCAGGAGCTACGTACCAACGCATGATTCAAACATGCCTTGAAAACCAAATAGGCAGAACGGTGGAGGCATACGTGGATGACATGGTTGTCAAAACCAAAAACATCGACCAGCTGATAGACGACCTCCGCCAAACCTTCGACAACTTACGAACCTATGATATACGACTCAACCCGGAAAAATGCGTCTTCAGGGTCCCCGCCGGAAAGTTGCTCAGATTCATCGTCTCCCATAGAGGAATTGAGGCCAACCCAACCAAAATTAGTGCGCTATCCCAGCTCGCAATACCAACAGAACTCAAGCACGTCCAGAAACTGGCCGGATGCGTGGCAGCTTTGACCCGCGTCATATCTCGCCTCGGAGAAAAGGTGCTCCCACTCTATAGACTGCTTAAAAAGACCAAGAACTTCCAGTGGACAGACGAAGCAACTGAGGTGCTTGAGGAGATTAAAACACTTCTCGCTGGCAACCCCATCCTGGCCGCACCTAGCGTCGGCGAGCCCATGCTACTATAGAATTCGGCCACCAATCAGGTGGTTAGCGCGGTGCTCATCGTGGAGCGGGAGTCTGAGGGCCACAAGTTCCAAGTCCAGAAGTCGGTCTATTATGTGTCCGATGTACTTACGCCATGAAAATCAAGATACCCCCACTATCAAAAGATAGCTTATACGGTTTTTATGGCATCCCGAAAGCTGCGGCACTACTTTCAAGAATGCTCGGTCACAGTGGCGTCAGAGGTCCCCTTGAATGACATAATCAACAACAGGGACGCCATGGGCCGGATCGCCAAATGGGCCATAGAGCTCCTTCCCTTCGAGATATCATACAAACCATGCCGAGCTATTAAATCTCAGGTACTGGCCGATTTTATAGCTGAATGGACTGAAGCCGAACTACCCCAAGAATACAGCACATATTTGCACTGGATGATGTATTTCGACGGCTCAAAAATGTTAGCCGGACTGGGGGCTGGGGTCATCGTGATCTCCCCCACAGGCGACACTATTCGGTATGTCCTACAAATAATGTACATGATCTCCAACAACGTAGCCAAATACAAAGCACTACTACATGGTCTTCGTCTGGCCACGTCAATAGGGGTACAGTGCCTCGAAGTAAGGGGAGATTCAAACCTAGCTATCTCTCAAGTCAACAGCGAATTCGACGCCAAGGACCCCAAGATGGCGGCATACAGAAATGCAGTCCTCTGGATATTGGCTCGATTTGAGGGCCTCGAATTCCACCATGTCTCTAGGGACAGCAACCAAGCCACAGACATACTCGTCCGCATGGACGCCAAGTGCGACCCGGTTCCTAAAAACACTTTTCTCGAGCGGCTCTTTAAGCCCTCCGTAGTATGGCAGGACAGTGACGCCGGCGCACTAGTCAATGAGCCCGCTCACGATACCTCCCCGGACAAGGAGCTCGACGACAATATCATTGGCGGCTCTGCACTCGAGGAAACACCTTCCGCCCATGAAATCATGGCCATAATTGCCCCCTGGACAGAACCTCTGCTCGCCTACCTCACTCGACAACAGCTCCCGGAGGACCAGACGGAGGCACGACGTATAGTCCGATGTTCCAAAGCATACAAGGTCCATGAAGGCGAGCTTTACAAAAAGAGCACCACAGGAATCTTGCAAAGGTGCATCTCCGAAGAAGAAGGGCATTGACTCCTGCCAGAAATACATGCGGGCATGGGCGGCCACCACGCGGCAGCTCGGGCCTTGGTCAGCAAGGCTTTCCGAGCAGGATTCTTTTGGCCTACCGCCCGTGAAGATGCCCGTGCTTTCATCCGACGTTGCGTTGGATGTCAGCTGTTTGCAAATCAAAGCCACATGCCCCCCACAGCCCTTCAAACAATACCGATAACATGACCTTTCACGGTCTGGGGTCTCGACATGGTCGGGCAACTCAAAGGGGGCACAAGAAAAAGAAGTACCTACTGGTCATGGTCGACAAATTCACCAAGTGGATTGAGGCAAGGCCCGTCACTTCGGCAGAATCCGGACCTGTCATCAAATTCTTATCCGATGACATAGACTGTTATGGTGTCCCCCACAGCATAATTACCGATAATGGCCCCAACTTCACCGCCCAGGAAGTCAAGGACTGGTGCAGCAAAATGGGCATTAAGCTCGATTACGCTTCAGTGTACCACCAACAGACTAATGAACAGGTCGAACGGGCCAACGGGCTCGTTATGAGCGGCATCAAGCCCCGCCTGGTCCGATCACTTGAACAATCAAACTGCCATTGGGTCAAGGAACTTGATTCCGTATTATGGGGGTTGCGCACTACTCCTAACCGGTCAAACAGATACACACCATTCTCTATGATATACGGTGCGGAGGTCGTTCTCTCATGCGATATCATCCACGACGCGCCTCGAGTGTGCATGTACGAAGAAATGGAAGCCGAGTTGGATCAGCAGGATGATCTGGACGCTCTTGAAGGAGAACGAGAGATAGCTCGGGCTCAATCCGCACTTTATCAGCAGCAAGCACGGCGCTACCAAAACCGTCAAGTCCGGGCGAAGACATACAACGTGGGCGACCTCGTCCTCCGGCTCCCCGAAAAACAGAAGCATAAGCTCTCGCCCAAACGAGAGGGTCCGTACATCATCGACGAAGTACTAGCAGGAGGAGCATACCGCCTTCGCCGCCCGTCCGACGATCGCCTCGAGCCGAACCCGTGGAACGCAGCCTAGCTATGGCACTTTTATGCCTGAGTTAGACATTGTCACCCGCATACATCCTCACCTCTCTTTGTTCTTTCTTTTTTATTTTTCTTAACATGGCAGGTGTTCGGCTGAACCGAACTATACCAAGCCAATACCGCATACATCATGGAATGTAACACCCAGCTTTGCATGGGGGCTCCCTTAGAGGAGCCGAATAATATAATCAGTATACATCGCATTCGTTTCGTTTGCAACTTTCTCATATCTTTCAAGCCAACATATGCACTTATTTGACCTAAGATCTTTGCCAAGCTGGGTTGCCTGGCTCCTGTGTTTACCCCTACGTTCCCGATTGTTTGGCTAGGGAGTAAAGGGAGCACCTCTGCGATTGTTACGACCAGGTTATTCGGGACCGTACCTCAGACGGGTGAAGCCGAAAGCTAGCGTTCTTACAGAATACAATAAGTCGGCCTAAGGGAAGTGAATATAGCCTCGCGCTTATCACCAGGGTTTTTTCGCAGCCATTGGTCTCAGTTGATTTCATGTATCCGGACTATAAACTTAACCGAGGAAAGGAACCTTTGGAGGAACTATTTTCGTCGGAAGATGTTTCTTATGTCAAACAGTAATATAACATAACTCTCCGCACATGTTTCGTCCGTTCGAGCCAAATGGCCGGATTGCCTGGTTCCTGAAGTGCTGCCTTGTTTCCCTCGGCACGTAGTACGGAACACTTCCCGATCACTGATCGGGGAGGTGGAAGCCGATGGCTAGTTAAGACAACATTCTTTTAAAAATAAGACCGCAGATTGAGCTTGATCAATGTACAGTACATAGATACATATAATTGACAAAACTACTCTTGATCCACATTGTCTATCAATTGCTCTAAAGCGCAATCCTTTTGAGAATGACGAGCGGCCGGCAGCACATCATCATACACCAAGCTTAGAGGTATCTATGGGCCATCAGGGCCCACTAGACCAACTCGGGCCATATGCTCCGGGTCCAGCTTGGTGAAATGGGTCTTTACCATAGCCCACGCCTCGCGCGCGCCTTCTCGGCAAGATGAGATCTTCCATAATTCAAACCTTCGCCGAGCTCCTTTAAAGCAACTGGCTAGTTCGGCCATGCTCTCTGGCGGCACCTCTGACGGCCATAACGCCTTCGCCATACTCTTCATGGCCTTTCGGGCCCTCTCGTAGGTCTTCGACAGATCCTTTAAAAGTTTCCCGTCATAAGTGCCGACTTCCTCCTCAGGCTGCCCAGTCAGGAGACCAAGCACGCAGGTGTTGCACATCATTAAAACACCAATTGTACTGGACCAACGTACCGGTCAGATCAGTGCTTACCAAATATGCCACCTTTCAGCTTCTGGTTTTCCTCCAAGGATTGTGCCAGCTGAGTTTTCAAGCTCTCAAATTCCTCGGCTTTCCGCCGATTCTCTTCCCTGAGCTCATTTTTCTCCTCCTGACTTCGCGTCAGCACTCATTTACCAGCCTCCAGCTCCTTCCGCAACCCGCCTACGGCCTCCACGGCTATATGGAGAAATAAAGGTGTTAATGCACAGAATACACCATATACCTTTCTACGCATTGGGAAAAAGTTCTTTCTACTTACCGGACAATCCGCTGTTGGCTTTTCGAGCCGCATCCAGTTCGGCCTTGGCTTTAACCAACTGTGTCCGGCTCACCTCAAGGTCCTCGGATAGCTTTTTGCTCTGCTCTCTTGCGGCCTGTAAAAAATAATATCGTTAGAAACCCTTAACTCGGCCGTCCCGCCCAAATAAAGGCTTGGGGGCTAGTTGGCTAGGGAACATGATCTGCTTTCAAGCCATTTTGGTTACACACCTGCATTCTGGCGGCAAATAGACCGGCGATCCCTTCAAGACCTGTCCGGGCCGCTCCAAGGTATGTGTCCACCGAATTAAAGGGACTAAATTCCTGGTCGGCAAAGGCAGTATGATGTAAAGTTTCCCTCCGGCGGTGATTATTCATCACACTCTCTACTTCGGAGTTGGTAACCGAAACATCATCAGAATCCGCCGGAGGCGCGCCGGCCGCCGCGTGTTTGGAGGAAGCTTCGGCTCATACCGAAGACTTAGGACCGGAGTTGCAATTCGGCGCACCCGGGAATCTTTGGACTGATGCAGGGGTACATGTCTTCTGCAAAATCAAGCAAGTTTTAATAAAAAGGAATTAAAAGCAATCCTCGCTTTAATTCCGAAATACGTCACCTCTGGGCCGAGGAAGCAGGTGCTTCCGCTTCGGCGGAAGCCTTCTGCTTTGATCCCCCATTAGGGGCCAAAGCTAGCATGGTCCACGCTCCCCCCAAGATGGTCCGACGCATAGTGTGGCGACCCTTGGGAGCAGAAGTTAGCACGTGGGGAATAGCGCGAGATGAGCGCCCGGTTTGGGAGAGGGTCTTCTTTTCACTTACTGCGGAAGAGGGAAGAGCCCCAGGATGATCGTTTGTCAGAGCGACCTTGGCGCCGTCAAGGCTCTCCTGATAAAATACCCCATTTTCAAAATCAATCGATGTCTCTGGGTCGTCGTGATACCCGGGATCGTCGTCACGGCAATGATCCTCTGGTTGAGGAGGACAACTAATGGACGCAACTTGACACCTCCATCCCTGTTCAATTACAATAATTTAGAATTGGGGCGTAATCTGTGGGCTCAAAACAATGGATTGTGGCTTACCCAGTCCGCCAGATTGTATCCGGAGCAACCTTCCCGAATACTCATTCGAGTGAAATCTGCCTCCTCTCCCTTGAAGAGATCGACCAATATTTTGGCCAGAGCCGCCTTATTGTCTGGCCCTTGTCGCTGGTAGCAGGTTACATCATTGGTCCCGTTATAGCACCATAAAAGATGACCCCGTTGCTGGAGGGTTTGCACACATCGGGTAATAGCAATGGCCATCACTTTGATCATGGTCAGCTTACTGCTGGTTAGTAGCCTGATCTTGGCCGCCAATGAATGCACCTCTTCGCTATCCTGTTGGGAAGGACCTTTGGGCCGCTAGTTGAACCGCTTTATAGGTGGGTCGTTTGAGTGTTCAGGCAACCCTTGCCGAATTGGGTCGGTAAGGGGGACGTCTTCAATATAAAACCACTCCGAGGTCCATCCTTTGGGATCTTTCCGTGGGGTTCCAATTGGGTACCATGTCCTGGCTATACGCCATACTTTGGTGCCGCCCACGTCGAATATGGATCCCCCCCGGTGGCGATGGACAAGATAGAAATACTTCCTCCACAAATCAAAATGGGCCTCGCAACTCAAAAATATCTCGCAAAGGGCTACAAAGCCCGAGATATGCAATATGGACCCCGGGGTGAGGTTGTGGAGCTGGATCCCATAGAACTCCAACAAACCCCATAAAAAGGGAAGGATGGGAAAACCCAAACCTCTTAGAAGGAAGGGCACGAGACATACCTTCTCCTCCTTGCTCGGGGTGGGGGAGTTCTCGACAAGGGAGCAGTCGTCGCCGGAGATGAGACCGGCGTAGACTGGGATCAAATCAGCCAGAGGGAGGAAGCACTGCGTCTGCAAGCGCCTCAGATGGAGGTGCGAAACTGAAAAGCTCGACCAATCGCCTAGGAGTGGGCTGTGGGGGCGCGAGGATGAACCTGGGAGGTCGGCCATGGCGTCGTGGAATTTCTTCTGTGTCGTTCTTTGCGAAAGGGGGGAGTTAAACTGTTCCCTGCACCTTTGGATCTATAAATAAGCATCTCACCATGAAGCTGGAAGGACAGGCTCGTGGAAGGATGGTGTTGGGCCGCACGCCCTCTGAAAAGGTGCGTGAAGCCCTTGCCCCGAGGAATGGCATTAAACTCTTATGGTCCCACCTCAATCTCGAGATATCTTCGGATCCCAGAAACTTGAAACTGTCCAGGCCCGAGTACATTAGTGCGGACTCCGGATAGTGTTCGGTGAGATTGACACGGCTTTAAACTGAATGAAGGAATGGAAGAACTCGTCTCGCAAGCCGATGATGTGAAAATTCCAGAGGACGATCCCCGGCGTTGGAGGCAACTTCAAGGGCTACTCAGGGAGTTATGGACTAAGGGGTCCTCGGGGCGACGGCTCATTGAGTATGGGCCGAACTGGTGGATCCGTATAGTGACAGGAGATCTATGAAGCCATGGTGTGCCCTCCAAGTCAAGAAGGCGTAGGATCTTTTTAATCATTTATTGTAATCTATCTTCGGTAACCCTAACCCTACCGGTGTCCATATAAACCGAGGGTTGTAGTCTTTAGGGCTAGAGCTACATTAATCACCTCATCTCCTTAGGGTTTAGCTCATGCTGATCTTGAGGTAGATCTACTCTCTAAACCATACTATACATCCAATATAATCAAGCAGGACGTAGGGTATTACCTCTTCGAGAGGTCCCAAACCTGGGTAAACACTGTGTTCGTCTTTCCTTGTTCCCCATCGATCCCAGATCCACAGCTCGGGACCCCCTACCCCAAGGTCTGTCGGTTTTGACGCCGACAAGGGGTTTTCTGCAAATAGGGTAGAGAAGAGGGATGCTGTTGAGAGAAGGCAACAACTTACCTCACAGTCGTTAGATGTAGATCTAATGGTCAGAAATGATGGATGGCAGACACACCATCATCACCAACTAAGTCTTCTGTAGGAGTACTAGCAAGATGCCCGTGCATTGCACGGAACATCAAGATGCATTTTTTATAAAACACCTATTGTGATTGACCCATGCAGGAGTAATCCCATGTGAAAAAACTAATGATATCTTGAGAAAGAGGAGAGATAAGGTGAGGAGGAGTGGGGCATGGTGGTGATTGGTGGTCGGACTGAGTGGAGGCATGGGGATGGACGACGCTGGCAGCGACCACCATGCCAGATTTTTCCAGAGGCTTCCTTTTTTAATTGCTCAACAATGAGGTTTTGGGAGATAAGGATGAATGAGGGAAGGCCTTGTCTGCAAATGTGGAGAGAGGTGCGGGTATCTTTTAGTTTGCTTTCTATTCGTCAGATATAAATTGGACGGTCTATATTGCAAGATGGCAGGCATACTTGTTTCCATAAACTTGGATCTACATTCTATTAAACAGCTGAGCATGTGGGGCCTTAGCACGATGACTTCCCAACTGTGTAAAACAAAGGTTTTCCCGTCGCCGATAAGGAGGGGGTGACGGCGGCGCGCTTTCGGGTCACTCTAGTCCTAGTAGTCATACTAGCTGGTCTACGGACATGTAGATTTATTCTTTTTCACGTCTCATGTTCGTCGTACTGCCACAACTGTTGATGAATAGATGGTAAGTTATTCATGAGAAAACCTTGGTTGAGCGTGTGTGCGAGAGAGAGACAGCGCGTGTGTGTGTGATATGTAGAGACTGAGGCAATGATAAGAGATTCTTTGTGTCTCTGTGTGTGGAGGATAGAGAGAGACATGTGCATGGGGCTTTGTGTTGTGTAACATGGAGACACATAGACATAATCAGAGAGTAAGTGTGTGAGATACACATGTGGACATGGGGAGAGATGTGTGAGTTAGAGAGACGGAGAATTTTGGTGCGCATGTGAGCAAGAGAGAGAGGGGGATATATATATACCCAGAGCTGGAGAGAATATGCAAGGGTGTGTGTCTTAAAAGAAGGATGCAGATAGATGGGTGTTTGTGCGTGTCTGTGTGTTTGTGCGCGCATGTGTGTGTGAGAGGGAGTGTGTGTATGTGGAGAAGAGAGACCACTAATGATGTAAATGTTGGCGTTCTGGGAACCAGGGTACCCAGACTTGCCTGCCTGTGGCCCGCGGCGTGGCTCCATCGACGGCCTGGTACGGCCCACCTCCAAGACCGTCAAGACAAGACCCTCGCGAGGGGCCAAGAATCGCGAGGCGGACGATGCCCAGACTTCCTGAGGGAGCGGCCTCCCCAGGCTGCCTCCTGAGGAGCGGAGATTTCTATGCAAGTACCCAAACTCATGAGGTTGCCATGACGACCAAGGCCAGGCGGGTGCCAGCGGGCGCAGAGAAGGTAGTTTCCTCTTTGGTGCTAAGGAGGCAAGGAGAGACGTGGGTTCCAAAGGAATCCGGCAAAGGTTTCCATTCCGGTGCAACGAGACCAAGGCCACCGGCGCGGCAGGACGGATGTCATCACCGAGCCCACCGCTGCGTCACGACCAGAAGCTTTGAAGGTGAAGACCACCTTTTGCTAGGATAAGATGTACTACTTATCCCCTTTCAAATTGGCCACTGTGGGATCCCTTCCTGTCTACGTTTTGGGGGAAGAGGACCGAGGCCACTATAAGTATAGGTTAGCCACCACCGTAGATCCGGGCTGATCCGATCCGAACCTTGTCGGCTCACTCCCTCACCCCAAGCCTCGTGAGGTTGTTCATCCTTTGTACTAGTTCGTCCTCAGCCCCTCATGAGGCCAATCCACCACAAAGTAGGAGTAGGGTCTTACACCGCAAGGTGGCCCAAACCTGGGTAAACTGTCGTGTCCATTTTCTTCCTTATTCGTGTGCATCGAGCTAGGCCATAGGGCGACGAGCCGGTTGGCTGGATAGGTTGAGCCCTTCGGACACGCCCCAGAGTTTGAACCTTTCTTGGGTCTGCGGAGCCTTGAATCCGACATTTGGCACGCCAGGTAGGGGCGTGTCGAAGCCTCTTCTCCACCGTTCGTTCCGCCACCGTTCCGTCGCTCCTATGGCCGACGCTCGCCGTGTTCGTGCCGAGCACCGGGCCGCTCGCGTCGCCCATATGGCACCTGTGGGCAACGGCGCTCCTCGCCGCTCCGCCTCCCCGGTGGCTAACGCTGCCACCGACCGTGCTGCTCGTGAACAGCAGGATTCGTCGCTGCCACCGTCCATGCGGCATGACGGCCGTACCGCAACCCCATCACCCACTCCAGCCACGGCATCGTCTTCTCATGCTCGTCACAGGCCGGCGAACGCGCAGGCTGCATTGCTCATGGCGCGTGAGCTTCTGCATTACCGCTCGGCCAACGACCTCTACGACGACTGGCTCGGCTGCATCGCCGAGCTCGTCAACGCCGCCGGTGAGGCCCCTGCACCGTCCTGTTCGCCTCGTGCTCCGCCGTCCCTGGCGGGCGACGTGGCTCACGGCACGCCTCCTCCTCCCCCTCTGCATGGCACGGACCCCGAGCCCAGGCGTGAGGCACCCCAACATGACCCGCCGCGCAGGGCGCCAGCGCGCGATGAAGAAAGCTGCTAGGTGGTGCAGTGGCCCCAAGGAGAAGCGCGCGTGCTTCCAGCGCCGCCACATCAAGACCGCGTGCCGCCAGAGGCGGTGGCGCGCGGGCGACAAGATCAAGCTCCCCCCATGCGACCGGCACCTGTGAGTGTGGCAGGCTGCCGTGCTTTCACCCCGGAGCTGCGCCGCGTCGTCTGGCCCGGCAAGTTCAAGCCGGATCTGCCTTCGCGCTACGACGGCACTCCTGACCCCGCTGATTTCCTCCAGCTCTACGAGCTGAGCATCGAGGCGCCGAACGGCAACGACAAGGTCATGGCGAACTGGTTCCTCATGGCCCTCAAGGATGGCACGCGTTCTTGGCTCCTGAACCTTCCGGTGGGGTCGATCTCCTCCTGGGACAAGCTACGCGAGCGCTTCATCGCCAACTTCCAGGGCACTCGTGACCGCGCTCCTGCAGCAGGCGACCTACGGCACATAAAGTAGCAGCCGGGAGAAACCTTGCACAAGTACATACAGCGCTTCACGAACGTTCGCCTCAAGATCCCAAAGGTGTTGGACAAGGCCATCATTTTGGCATTCTCTGAGGGCGTTCGGGATGTCAAGATGAAGGAGGAGCTCGCCATACATGAGGACTTGTGCTCGGCTCTGGAGATGTTCAACATGGCTACCAGGTGCGCGAGGGCACAGGAAGGTCGCCTCTCCCTCCTAGAGCTTCCGGAGGTCGATCCCGAAGACAAGAAGGCCAAGGCTAAGGAGGTGAAGCGCAAGGTCCCCGCTGTGCTCGCGGCTGAACCTAAGATGAAGCGCAGCTGCGACCACGCCGAATCCTCTAGGGGCAACCGTCCGTTCTGTGTCTTCCACAATGTCCACAGCCACAACACCAATGACTGCTAGGAGCACAGGGCAATCCGCGACGGGCGCCTTGGCCGCCGTCCCGAGCGCAGCGACCGCGGCTACGGCCACGAAGGAGGCCATGGTGGTGGCCGCTGGGACAACCGCGACCCCCGCCAGGACTGGCGTGATTAGCCCCGTGAGGACCGCTGGCAGGGCCAGCCTTGTGATGGCCCCTGGAGAGACCAACCTCGTGAGAACCATCCTCAGGGCAATGCCGGCCTCCCTCCGCTGCCGCCACCACCAAGATGATGGGGCAGGGGGCTTCCAAGAGCCTCGTGCGATCGCCTGTATCCTGGGTGGCACTCAGGCTCCCGCCTCTCATCGCATCTTCAAGCAGATTGCTCGTGAGGTGAACGCGGCCCTTCCCAAGCTTGAGGTGTCGCGTCCCCTTAGATGGTCCAAGCACACCATCACCTTCGACTCCATGGACCAGCTTAAGTGCTCAGCTGCCGCTGGCGCGCTCTCGATGCTCTGCACGCCAACCATCAGCAACGTCCTTGTCACCAAAACCCTCATCGACGGTGGCGCAGGGCTCCACATTCTTTTCATCGAGACATTCGAGACGCTCCAAGTGCCCTACGACCAGCTTCTACCTACCAAGCCTTTCTCAGGGGTGACCGATGGCTCCACCGTCCCCATAGGGCAGATCCGCCTCCCTGTCACCTTCGGCAAGCGCGACAACTACCACACCGAGCTAATCGACTTCGACATCGCCCACATCCCCTCCCGTACAATGCCATCCTCGGGTATCCGGCCCTCGCCAAGTTCATGGTGGCGACGCACCACGACTACAACGTCCTCAAGATGCCAGTAAGTGGTGGCATCATCACAGTCACCTGTGACGAAAAGGATGCGGTGTGCTCCCTCGAGCGCACCTACCAGGCTGCGGCGGTCGAGAACTCTGACAGCGAAGGTGCCGTCCTGCCTCCTGAGGCCATCCCCAAGAAGAAGAAGCAGCTCCTCCCCAGAGGCCGTCAGGAGGCTGGGGCGCCCGATGACCGTGCCTCTGGCCCCACGCCCACTGCTGGGGCGCCTTTCCCTCTCGCATAGGAAGGCTTGCCCGGCGCCCCTCTTAGGACGGGCTTGGGGGCTCTCATCCAAAGGGCCTCTGACCTGACCAGCGCCACGAGGGAGGCGTTCGGGCACCACGTGGGGACGTGCTTAGGCACGCGCCCCCATGAGCAAGGCGCTCAGGAGTTCATCATCAAGGCGATCGAGGAGCTTCAGGAGGCGCGAGCCACGCGTGGCGAGCTTCGCCCCACACCATCTAGTGCAGCTGCCGCCCATGACATGGGTGGAGAACTGTGCGTCTGCATCAACATCCCGAGCCTCAACAGGGCTGCTTCTCAGGAGCTCTTCTGGCCGTCCTGCGTCGGTCGGAGTGGGGGCTACCCATGCAGCTACGTCCCCATGCCGTTCGGCCTGCTAGATGTGGCCGCCTCGTACCAGCGCCTCATGCAGGGAGCCTTGGCGGCTCACGAGGCCAGGTGCCAGGCAGTCCTGACCGAGGAGGTGACGGGCCCTCGCGGCCACCCCGGACCTCCGAAGCCTCGCGGGCCTTAGGAGCCGGCTGGCCCATGAGGATCGATTTCTGCTGCGTGCGTCTTCAGCTACTCCAACGCTTCTACAACGATCGTGCCAGGTGACTTTTTGGTTTGTTCAGTTGAGGGCGCCCCTCGGGCTGCATTATCCTCAAGCTGTCAGGGCCCGCCCTGCAGCCTGTATCGTTTTGCGCATGTATCAGAACTGGCTTCGCCTTTTATGAATTTCTTAAATATTGCAACCTGCATGTCCGGTGTTTCGCCACCATGAATGTTGTGCGCCCTCACAAACCCGCCCACGACCACCTCATGATTAAGGACTGGCACGACATCTGTGCTCGGGTCCGTCCCTGCAGCGTCGGTAAACCCAAGTGGTCGAGCTCTGTCTCGCGGGCCAGCTCCCGTGCACGTCACCTCCCGTGGTCCTTGGTGCCTTGTTCTCACATGAGCTAATCAAGAGTGGATGAGTCAGGGCGCGCGACCAAGTGCCTCTCTACCCCGGGAGCCGTGCGCCGATGGTCTTTCTTTAGGATTGTTGCATGAGAAGACTGGGCACGGCGTCTGTGCTCAGGTCCGTCCCTGCAGCGTCGATAAACCCAATGGCTGAGCTCTGTCTGGCGAGCCGGCCCTGTTCACGTCACCTCCTGGGGTCGTTGGTGTCTGGCCTTCTCATGCGATGTCCTCCGGAGATTCACTCGGCGCAGGCCACCTCAACATCTTACAGGTTTCTTGCAAGTGCCCCACGCTAAAAATTCAGGCGCAACCCGCCTTGAGGTAGGGCCTCGTGAGTCCCGCGCTGGCTCACGAGTGCCTAGATACACCTCCTCTAGTTCTGCCGTGCTAGCCATGCGTACGAACGGGGATGTACACGCCCCGGAGTCTCCCCCAGAGGGAACTCCCACCCACGCACTAGTGGAAGCCCCATGCTCCGCGCTGGCGGACAACACGGTCGAGAAGCGACTATGCCCATGCACCAGTGGAAGCCCCATGCTCCGCGCTTGCAGACGACACGGTCAAGGAGCGGCTATGCCCACACTAGAGTGGAAGCACCATGCTTCGCGCTGGTGAATAAACAACTGAGGGCGCCCTCGTGACCGCACCAACCTCAGGATAGCCTCTCGGCTCTTCGCCCGGTAACACCTCACAGCTTTCCCCCCAGAGGATCGTGTGAGGTGGCTGGGCACGGGGGCTGTGCTCAGGCCACGCCTGGCATACGCCGCCCTACCAGGTACGGGTACCTGGTCTTCTCGCGTTCCCCCCGGGAGAAAGCTGGTGAGCAAGGTATGGAGGACTCCGAATTAGCTTGGACGGCTGCTCACTTTTCCTTCATGAGGGCCGTTCGTACGTCAAGGGGGACCCCTGAGCATCGCGCCTCAGGGGCTTCACTGGTCACGTAGCTCCTCAACCCTTGGTCTTGTCCTGGTGATCCGAACGCCCCAACGGCGGTTGAGGTATGCGCGGGGCTGGGCCCTGCCGACGCAGAACATTGAGGCTGTTCGTACGTCAAGGGGGACCCCTGAGCAACGCGACTCAGGGGCCTCACTAGTCACGTAGCCCCTCGCCCCTTGGTCTCGTCCTCGTGATCCGGATGCCCCAACAGCGTTCGAGGTACACGCGGGGCTGGGCCCTGCTGACGCAGAATGCTAAGGCAAACAGGAAGGAAACCGAGCATAGAAAAGAAATTGCGGAGTTCTAGCAAGTCATTACAAAACATAATGTTCCACAAATTCAAGAAGAAGTTCTTACGCCTCCGCGAGGCATGATTAATGTTGCAGGGTTAAACTAAGAAGAGGCACCACCGCCGCCTTGGCTGCTGCTGCCGCCCGCCTTGGTCTTTGGAAGCCCGTTGTCGATGACGCTGCCACCTTCTTCGCCACCGCCAGCCTCCGCCGCCGGGGCTTCGGGGTCAGGGACGCAGAGGAACTTCCCCAGCAGGGCATCCACTTGCCCCTTTATGGCCTTAGCAGCAGCAGTACGGGACTCAGGAGCCACCAGTTCAATCAGTGTGCTGAGGTCGAAGCCTGGGTCCTGGAGGTGGATGTGGCTGAAGTCACGTGTCGCGGCCGCGGTAAAGAGCGAGCGGCACTCCCCCTCCACCCAGGAGTCCACTCCAGTGACGGCACCCTCAAGTGCCTTAACAAGCTTGGGGGAAAACCCGGCAAGGCCGTCCTCAGGAGTCGCCAGCGGCTCTTTGTACCCTCCCCCACAGATGGAGTGCAGCACCTCGCGAGACTGGAGCTCGAGGGAGAGGAAGGCCTCGCATTCCACGGCTGCCGTTTTCTCGGCGGTGGCAAAGGCCTTCTCCCGGACCTCCAACTGGGCCGTCGCCTCGGAGACACGCCGGGCGTGGGACACCTAGGCCTTATCCACCTCCTCCTTCAGCTTGCCCAGGTTGTCCCGCTCCACGGCTTGGTTGGTGGTCGCTTGGGCTAGCTTGGCGTCGCGGTCGGCGAGCGTTGCTTCACGGGCCTTGAGGTCCTCCTCTTGCTGCTGAAGCTGTTGGGTGTGGGCAGCCTGCTTCTCAAGAAGAGCCTTCAGCTCAGCCTCCACCTTGTCGCCGCGCTCCTTGGCAGACGCTGTGTCGGCCAGCGCTGTGTCGCGAGCCCCCGTGGCTTCGTTGGCCTCCCTCTTGCTCTCCACGACGGCGGCCTCAGTCCGGCCCCAGGCCGTCCTAGCGGACGTGTTGGCCTGGAGCCACCCCGAGATCAGCCCCATGCGCTCCTTCACCAGGTACCTGTTGGCATCTTGGAGATCGGTCCAGAGCTGATCTAGCGCGGCGTTGGCTTCCTCCAGAGCCCCGGGCCTGACGAGGGGTCCGCAGTCCGCCAGTATAAGGGCTTGGGGAGGAGACGGCACTAGCGCTGTTGCCAAGGTGGCAGCCGCGAGGGCATCTTGGGGCATTGGAGCCTCCGAACCCCCGCGAGCACGACGGGGATGGATGGCTCCGGGGCCTGCTGGCCCGCGAGGGGGCGCGAGGCGACCTCTTCTGCCTGTGTCAGAGCCGGCACCGCTGTGGCGAGTGGTGGTGCCTCCGGGGTCCCGGCCCCTTCCTTCCTCTTCTTCACCATGACGCTCATCCTGGTCACCAGGAGGGGAGCGCTGTGGGCATGGTATCAAAGGGCGGCAAACAAAAACAAGGTAAAGCACTTACACGTCAGGGGCGATGTACGTCCTCTTCCTAGCCAGGGCCGGGGCGCCTCCGGTCTTCCTCGGCGTGGCCTTTGCCGCGTCTTGGGGGTTGGCGGGGCGCATGTCGGCCGGCCGCGGTGCGGCACCAACGGTTGGCGAGGCTGAGGCATCACCTCGAGGAGGAGTTGCCGCCCCGTCCTTCTTCGGGGTCACCTGGCCTGACCTTCGAAGGGCCTGGGGAGTGGCCCCGGACCTCGTGACAACCCCGGTGGAGCGTGGGGATTCCACGGTTGGGGGCTCGACGGTGTCGTCGTCATCTTTGAGGCCGCAGAGGAGCTCACTCTGGGACAAGGGAGTGATCTCCGCCATGTCATCCTCGGTCGCCTCCGAGTCTTCCTCGCCCTCTTCACCGGCGTTGTCGCCAGAAGACACCAGCACCGGGGAGTTGGGGAGCTCAGGCGGCACGAGCCCCAACTCATTGAAGACTGGCGTGGCGGCGACCAGCGCCTCCCTGTCAGCACGATGGTATAGCGGTACGTAAGCCTCCGGGAGGTCTCCCGGATCGCCCTCGAGCAGGGTGTTCATGGCCTTGTCCAACTCCTCGCCCATCAAGCTCCCCGAGCGCAGCCAGATATCATCTCTGCGCCCTGGAACTCCCACATGGGGCGTGTGTGGGCCTGGAGCGGGGCCAGGCGCTGCGTCAGGAACTCCTTGACGAGCCTTGGCCTCCATATCCGCAGTCATCTTCCTTAGGACTGGCGCCACCCGGGGGTCGGAAAACATCTCATGACCCCACCTGTCGACCTTCTCCGGCAGCTGGGTTGGCAGTTCCAGCCGCTTGTTGAGGCCCTTGGCGTCCATGAAGACCCATCGGCGCCGAAAGTTGTCCACCTTCGTCCCGGCCCTCATGAGCACGTTGCTCTTGTGGACCGCGGTGAAGGATACGCAGCCGGAGCACTGGGTGGGATCGTGCATCCGCAGGTAGAAGGAGTGCCGGAGGAGCGGAACAGAGGGCCTCACGCCCATGAATGCCTCACAATAAAAGGAAAAGATGGACAGGAGGAGAATGGAGTTGGGCTGGAGATGCAGGGCCTGAACTTGGTAGTGTCGAGGACGGCGGTGAAGAATCCAGAGAAGGTTGGGACGAGCCCTGCGAAGACACTGTGGAGGAAGAAGGGATGGAACGACTCCGCCAAGGTCCTTTGCTCGGCGGAGCCGGCCAGGAGGATGGTCTCGTTCCACTCATTGTCGTCACTCGCCGTCAGCAGGAGCGCCGCGGCAAGGTGCTTCTCCTTGGTGATGGAGGACATGCCGAGGGCCGGCACAGGAGAGGAAGAGGAGCTCGCGGCTGGTGCGGCAGGCTTCGCCTTCCCAGACGCCATTCGTGAGATCATGGAGGAAGAGGCGAAGAAGGAAGGAGGAACACAACTGGATCTGGGGATGCTCTCTGCTAGGAGAAAGGGGATCTGGGGCAAGGCGTAGAGAAGGCAATGATGGCTCGGTAGCGGGCGCCAGTCTTTTGTCAGCCTGGGTAGTTGCCGAGGCGGCGTGGGGGAGCGGAGACGCCGACGTCCCATCAAGCGCCACGCGTCACCCTGGCACACAGGCGATTGGGGCCCGCGGCGCTTTGCCCTTGCCACTTAGCTTTGCCTCGAAGCCAAGTCCGAGCGTGCCTTGGGCCCGGGGGCTATTGTTGGCGTTCTGGGAACCAGGGTACCCAGACTTGCCTGCCTGCGGCCCGCGGCGTGGCTCCATCGATGGCCTGGTACAGCCCACCTCCAAGACCGTCAAGACAAGACCCTCGCGAGCGGCCAAGCCTCGCGAGGCAGACGACGCCAAGACCTCCTGAGGGAGCGGCCTTCCCAGGCTGCCTCCTGAGGAGTGGAGATTTCTATGTAGGTACCCAACCTCATGAGGTTGCCATGACGCAAGCCATGACGACCAAGGCTAGGCGGGCACTAGCGGGGGCAGAGAAGGCAGTTTGCTCTTTGGTGCTAAGGAAGCAAGGACAGACATGGGTTCCCAAGGAATCCGGCAAAGGTCTCCATTCCGGTGCAACGAGACCAAGGCCACCGGCGCGGCAGGACGGATGTCATCGCCGAGCCCACCGCTGCGTCACGACCAGAAGCTTTGCAGGCGAAGACCAACTTTTGCCAGGATAAGATGTACTACTTGTCCCCTTTCAAATTGGTCACTGTGGGATCCCTTCCTGCCTATGTTTTGGGGGAAGAGGACTGAAGCCACTATAAGTATAGGTTAGCCACCACCGTAGATCCGGGCCGATCCGAACCTCGTCGGCTCACCCCCTCACCCCCAAGCCTCGTGAGGTTGTTCATCCTTTGTACTAGTTCGTCCTCAGCCCCTCGTAAGGCCAATCCACCACAAAGCAGGAGTAGGGTCTTACACCGCAAGGTGGCCCGAACCTGGGTAAACTGCCATGTCCATTTTCTTCCTTGTTCGTGTGCATCGAGCTAGGCCGTAGGGCGACGAGCTGGTTGGCTGGATAGGTTGAGTCCTTCGCACACGCCCCAGAGTTCGAACCTTTCTTGGGTCTGCGGAGCCCTGAATCCGACAGTAAACGTAGTAGGGAAGGGGGAATGGTGTGACATGTGTGTCCAAGAGAGAGAAAGGCATGTCTAGTAGCGGGATAGCATGGGTGTGGGCGTGGAGCAGACTATTTGGAAGAGGTATCAAGTGTGTGTGGGAGAGGGGTGTGAGAGCGAGCGAGGTAGAGAGAGAGAGGAAAAGAGGGGGAGAGAGGGGTCGTTTGTGTGCGGAAGTGGTGTATAGATATGGAGACAAGGGTGATGTTGTTCGAAATTGGCCTATGTACGGAGACGCAAGGGAACCGATTCATCGTGTGTGTGATAGAGACTTCATGAGAGATCTAGAATAGATGGTGTAGAGAACAATGTGCGAGATTGAGAACGATGATACGCTAGGGAGCTATGGAAAGAGTCACCACATATATGTATATAGGGAAGGAGCTGGGTCGGGTCCGCATGTGGGAGAGATAGAAAGAGGAGAGTGGTGCAAAGGGAGACAAAGGGTGCTTGTTTGTAGCGGGGGTAGTGAGTGAGGTGAGTGTGCGAGAACCACATAACTAGGGAGATAGACGTTTGGGGTGACATTTTGTGTGTATGGGAAAGATACACTGTTATATAGTGTGTGTGCTTGGGAAAGAGATGCTGGGAGACCTAGAGAGTGGGGGAAGAGATGTGTGCATGCCCGAGAGACAAGGTGATAGAGACCTATATTGGGGTCCGGACTTAGAAGAGAAAGGGGGGTTAATATGCTCCTGTGTTCGTGTCCGGGGGAGAGAGCGACTTGTGGGGGGGTGGCTTTAGATAAAGAGTGAGGTGTCTATATTTGAGAGACTTAAGCGTAATTGAGATATATATGATCAATAGTGTGTGCACTCATGGTTGATCAATTTGTTTCACAGTTTCGACTATGAGATAATGATACTTTTGAGCATGCGTGATATACTTTGAAGTACCAGAATTACAAACCTAAGATTAGAATTTTGGAATTCGACTCCGTTATTAGCTTTTGTAATTCATTTAAACAGAGGTACATTTTTTAAGCCGGGATTTCGTGATTTCAAATTCATATATCAAACCTAGAGATATACACATACGGGCATGCTCAAACCTTATAATCATCCACTTTATTCATACACATACACATTTTTTTGTCATCATATTTAGGATAAAAACATTTGGAATTTCATTTGAATTGGACCATATGATGGTATTTGCTTCCACTAGCTCAATGATCCATATTTGAATTGAATGGACAATCTAAGTTTCAAGTTGGAGACATTGATTTTTGAAACTTGCACATTTTTCTGCGTGCAAAACAAATAAATTCTCGGCCATGATATCATAGTCGGCCATACAAGAGCAGAACACTTAATTTCAGCCGCCAAAAGCTCTCAAACTTCCCGCTCACATCAAAATATCTCGCGCACAAAAGTTTAGCCCTACGATATTCCTATTTTACCCCTGCCACATGAACGGAAAAGGGCTGCTTTGGTAACTCCATTGTTTTCCCCTCTTTGCCCCCAACATTCTTCCCTAGAGCCCCTCCCCTTCCCCTCCCCGCCTCCTCCCCGGAGCTCCCTCCTCCCCCAACCACGCCAAGCCGTCGAATCTAGTCCTCCGCCGCAGCAGTGGACCTCACACCCTGCTGGGAACCCCCAACTGCCAACTCACCACTTCACCGGAGCCGCTTCAGCGACTGGCTTGTCCACCGCTCCAGATCTCCTTGACCGCCATCATGGTCCACTGCATCGGATCTGCTTCACCAGCGCCCTCGTCCACCAAAGTGTAGGCCCTTCACCGACTCCCTCATCCGCCACATCGCTGGCCCTTCATACAAGCCCTCATCCACCGCAATAGATCCGCCTCACCGAAAGCACTGTACACCGCGTCAGATGTGCTTCACCGACGCCTTCATCCATTGCACCATACCCGCTCCATGGATGCCATATTCAACTCCACCGGCCCTGCTTTACTGACGCCGCAGCCTCATCAGGTTATTTCGATTTGTACTCCTTCGGTTTTTCTCTTCTTTATCGTGGAACTGTTCACTTACCACATATGAGCTTTCTTGTATGTCGACAGGCATCGCAACCGAAGCACCGTAGCCGCTTCAGCAACGGTGACAGCTGGCCCAAACTCAACCGCAACACGAGCACCATCGACGATCCTTAGCTTTCAAGTATGACAATGATACCCATACACCGCCGAGAATCAGGTACTATTATCCAACGGCCGGCGCCTACGTTCACTTTCTTAGCATAAGCACCGCACCTTCGAATTTCTTCAGGGCATAATTCAATTTTTCATGAGACGCGTTATTCTGCTTGCACTTGTAGGGCCAGACATGTGGCAGTGAACAGGTTACATGTGCTAAATTACAAACCAGTGCACATATAGTTACAATGCTTTTGTTTTGTCCTAAGTATTACTGTACTTCCTAGATATCACTACCTACTATTTTACTTCTTGCATGCTATATTTATGATAATGGTGTTGTTCTGATGCCACCTGTTGGTTACATCAGACTGCTTCCATGGCCCTGTTTGGATACTCTAACTTAGCTAGAGGTTAGAGGTAGTTTCTAGCTCATGACTAACCCTGAACTAACTCTAGCCAAAGAGGTGTTTGGATGACAGGGTTAGATTGACAATAAATGCACTAGGAGAACTAGCTCCAATTAGCACCTCTTGGGTGGGATAGTTTTTTTGGGTGGGTTAGATGGAACTAGCTCAAACTAGCCCTCATGTTTGGATACTTTAGGGCTATTTGAGACCAAACTAGCTCTAACCCATGGATCCTAATAGGGCCTATGTTCTCTATGATTAATTACACATCAGCAAACTAGGTTCTGGTTCCGCTGCTTTTTGTTCGTTTTACCCTACATTTTCCGATGCTAGCTATTACATCACTGCTCTGAGCCTCTGTTCATTACTTTTTTGTGCATTCTTGATCTTCCCAAGTTGCATGACTAATTTGATGCTTCTATTCATTATGGAGCTGCCAACCCCATCAAGCAAAATATTTGTTCTTTTGGGGCTGGCACCTCAAACAAGCATAAAAATAGAGTGAAGCACATATATTGTTGTGTAAGCACACACCCTTCTTTCTTTAGTTTAGATTAACCATTGATGATCAATTCGAACCAGTGCATGTGATTAAACTTAATTTTACCTAAATAGAGGGGGAAGAATAAACAACATCGACTAGATTTGCAACCACGGGTTGCTGACGATATCTTCAAAGAACATTGCAATAGCAGCGAGGCTTCACAGCAACATATGGTAAGCCAGTGTGTTTTAGTACATGTGAAATGTAATGCGTGTGGGATGCTTTCTGGGCTTGTGCCCTCAACCTATAATCGTACAGAATTACAAATAGTTCAATTGTCTGCTTTGCTGTATTGCTTGATTCGAATGCTTGTTTGTTACTTGTTAGGCTATACCTGAGTTGGCCAATATATCAGCAGTGCCTTCTGTACTATCGTAAAGAAATGCATGCCTAATTCATTTGACTCCTTAACTTTTCCTATGAACTTCATCACAAGACTATCTTCGTAGTTTATATGAGGCCACACTGTTTAAGTGCTTTCTCATATTATTTCAACTGCTTAGATGCCTGGGCAACTTAAATATAGCGATGGTACACTGCCTTTCATCTTACCATTTTAATTTGTTTTCGGCTGATGCTGCTTTGAACCATTTAAATATAGCTTGCCATGCTCGGCAATAATTCGTATGTCGTTTACCATGTAATCTTACTACCTGGATCATGTGATAACTATCTCTTACTTATGTCCAGCGGAACACTTTTAGGATGCCGTTCACACTAGGACACAATGTACAACCCTAGAATCTATTTGTGGAAGCAGTGCGCTAGCCATGTTACCAGATGGTAGCAGTTCAGAGGCAACACCACTGGAGAGCAGTCTGAGCACATATATTATAGTTCCTGAGGCTCTACTAGAGGCAGAAAGAGATGGTGTGGCTGCCATGAATGAGGTAATCTTGATCTTGAGGCTGGAAATTATGCAATTAGCTGCATGCATTATGCAAGCAACCCAAGAATTGGAGGAAGTAAGAATGTTGCATTTGAAGACGGAGGGGGTCCTGCTGCTTCTGCTATCTGAAGCCTAGGGTAATCCTAGTTCTTCTTTAGATACCAGTTGAAATTGTCATTAGATTAGTATACTTGCATGTTGTGTCATGTCTCTAAATGGATTATGTTGTAAGACCCCCTTTGTTGTCCATGTGTTGTAATGATCTGAATTTTTTAGACGAGGTAATCTGCAGTACTTGTATGATTGACATAAGGTGAACTGTTTTTCATGTGAGCATATTGTATTGGATGAAATAACTGTTTGACTCAAAGTGTATCCAACCTACTGAATTCGAAGATCACGGCATTTCTAAATCATATTCATCTATAAAGGTGGAATAAATCTTTGTCGTGTTTTTGAAGAAATAAATAACAAAATGTAGAATGATGTATGGATATTTGTAATCGAATACAAATTGGATTTGAATTTAGTTGCCAGGGCCCAGGGTAAACGTGAATGCTAATTCTCCCAAATTTTGAACGAAGTGGCAAAACACCCACTATCATTTGTCGGCTGGCCGAAGCCAGTGTTTGCGAGATGGAAATTACTATCTACCCTTGACACTTCACATCCTAATCGACCCAATTTCCACAGCTGTCAATAGGGGTAGACTAGTAACTTCAATCAGACATGACACGACCGCCTGTCTCCCCATTCAGACACGGTGGGTGCCAAACATGGGCGACAAACACACATTTGATTCAAACTCGTCCGAAAGACCTCTCTCTCTCCCACAATTTTCTCATTCATACGCGTGGGTGGCAAAACAAACTCTCCTCGTCTGAAATCGATGTAGGCAAATATTTTAAATAGGGGCAGGTGTGTAACTTCCCTCAGAAGTGACACAACCGCCCTACCTGTCAGCCCCGTTCATACACCGTGGGTGCCAACCGTGGGCGGCAAAAGACCCTCTCCTCGCCCGAAATTGCTATCGGCAAATATTGGGGGGATGCGAGATTACCATCCTATCCCCAACCGATGAGATGTCCGAAATTTTAAACGGGGGCTAAGTTCGTAACTTTCCCACATTTCAGACAAGCGCATCCCAAAGTTTGAGATCCCCTCACCCTCCATTTCCCCATTCATACACCGTCGGCGCCACAACAACCTCCCCACTCCGGCCAGCCTCCTCCGTCCGCCACCCCATCCTCCACCTTACCGGAGCTACTACCCCTACCCCATCGTCCACTGCAAGAGATGAACGTCTCTCATCCACGGCGCTGGACCAGGATCCTTTCATCACGTCCTCTCGCTTCATCGGCACTGTCGTCCACCTTGCCGTTGCCGCTCCTACGACCGCCTCGTCCATGGCAAAAGGACTTATCCCCCGACCCGGTCGTCTACCATCTCAAGTGTTCTTCCGCGCCGCCGACAACCATCGCACCCGCAGCACCCTCAATGTATCAGCAGGGGCCTACACAGCGTCGCAAGAGAGGTGGTACTCTTTCATATCTTCTTAAGTTATTGATCTCACCCGGAAAATAGATCGTAACTTGTTTACTGTATTTTTCTTGTCCATACCAAATCGTAGTGGCTAGTTGAAAGCAAACATTGGTTGCGCAGTAGCCTTTGTCCGGTTTGCACCTTCAGATCCGCCATGGCACGGTCACTATAATCGTAAAGCTTATGGTTTTCCCGCTTTATATTCACTACCATCATCGTAGGTGCTTCGTGTCGTGCTAGCAATGCTCCTCAAGACCTCAACCTATCAAGCGAAACAACATGGCACTCATAATTCCAAAGCTTAGTTGTTGAAATACGAATCTGATATGATGCTCATATTACTAAAACAAAGAACGTTTAATTGGTCAGCTAATGTTCCTATATTCGTTTCAAAAAGCATGTGTGCCACATATAGAGAGACAGCAGGGATTTGCATTTCTCTGTGTGCTCTGGTCCATCATGGGTGGGCAACACACATTGTATTATCTAAAATCTGCTTGCTCTTTGTTATCATGTTCCTCTTATGTTCTTCTTAATAAGTATATTACCACGTCCACTCCTAAACTGCCTTGGGTGCATGCATGTGTTGTGGTGGCGTGCGTTTGTACTGGGTGTTGTTCATCGTTACTTTATTTATAAAGCGGGGCGAAAGCCTTTTTGGGTAAAACATAAGCCTTTTTATATATTCCAATAAGAACTACATACGGATGTATATAGACATATTTTAGAGTGTACATTCACTAATTTTGCTCCATATGTAGTCCGCATTCGAATCTCTAAGAGATTTATATTTAAGAACGGAGGGAGTAGTACAGTATGTTCCTTGTCAGGAAGTGGAACAGGGACATTTGCAGTCGACAGGTCTATTGGGTCGCTTCAGATGGATGCTTTCAACGATTCTAGATGGTCTGCCATAATATCCGGGAAATGTTGGAAGCTATGTCGTCTTTGATAGTCTAGTCTGATAGTAACAGTATTGTGCCTTCAGTTGAATAGAGCTGCCCCTTTTGGGGCCGAAGCCTTTCCGAACCCTTTCTTGCCATACCGGCAATACAAGCCCATATGGTCCAGCTAGTTCCACTTTCCTGATTTTACTCTTGATGCTTAGGGTTTTCCCCTTTTATCTACCCTACTATGATCTGCGTAGGTGCTTTCTGTCGTACTAGCAGTACTACACCCTTCAAGCTAAACAAAACAGCACTCATAATTCCAAAGCTTAGTTGTTCAAATATGATTGTGATATGATACTGCTATTAGTTAACAGACACATTTAATTGGTTAGCTAAAGGTCTCACTTGAGTTTCCAAATGCATGTCACAACATATAGAGAGACAGCAGGAGCATTTCTTTGTCACTTGTTGACTGTACTTTCTTGTCCATACCAAATCTTAGTTGTTATTTCAAAGCAAACATCGGTTGCTAAGTACCCTTGACGCAGTTTGCAGCTTCAGATTTGCCATGCCACTGCCACGATCAACACTATACTCATCATGCTTATGGTTTCCCCATTTTATGATGACCGCGATCAGCCTACGTGGTTCGTGTCGTAATAGCACTGCTCCACCCATCAATCTAAACAAGCTTAGTTGTACAAATTCGAATCTAATATGATGCTGATATTAGTAAAACTGAGACAGGTTTAATTGGTCAGCTAAATGTTCCTACTTTAGTTTCCAAATGCATGTGAGCCACATATGGAGAGATCAGAAGGAATAGTATTTCTCTGTGCGCTCTAGTTCATCATGGGTGGGCAACACACATTGTATTAACTAAAATCTGCTTGCTCTTTGTTATCATGTTCCTCTTTTGTTCTTCTTAATAAGTATATTACTTCCTCCGTTCCTAAACTGCCTTGGGTGCGTGCGTGTGTTGTGGTGGCGTGCGTTTGGACCGGGTGTTGTTCATCATTGCATTATTTATAAAGTAGGGCAAAATCCTTTTTCGGTAAAACATAAGTCTTTTTAGATATTCCAATAAGAACTACATACGGCTATATATAGACATATTTTAGAGTGTACATTCATTCATTTTGCTCCGTATGTAGTCCGCATTCTATCGTGGTTCGACACAATCACCTATGGGGCCATCGGCCCCTTTGTGGTTCGGCAAGGGGGAAGGGCACGTTGCACAAAGAGCGGAGGCCGTAGAGCAGCACGACAATGGTGACGCGGGTGGTTTTTACCCAGGTTCGGGCCGCCGCGAGGCGTAAAACCCTACTCCTGCTTTGGTGGATTGGATGGAGGACCATGACGAATGCGCAGTGCTCAAGCCCGGCAAGGTCGCCTTGGGGAGAGCAGCTACGCGCGTATGAGTGTATAAGGGTCCAAATCCTTTCTAAGGTTGCCTCGGCCCTCCTTTTATAGGTCAAGGGGTTACCACGATGGCAAAATAGTCATTATCCAGTGATTAGATAGCCACAGTGCTATCATACCTAACTCTGCAGACAGGATAAGGTGCATTAATTGCACCGCTTAGTGTCACGTCGTGGATGTAGCCCGGCAAGCCTTGCCGCGCCATTCAGCCACCTTCTCGTCTGCCTGCATGACACGCCCTTGGACAGGTATCATTTAGGTGTGATCCTCCTCAGGAAGGGCTGCCACATGCCAAATGACAGCCACTTAACCATTTGGGGGCTCGACACCGCAATGATAAGTGACTTGCGTCGCTGTGAGGTGGAGTGATGGAGCCTTGGCAGGATAGCAGGCTGCCAGTGCCCCGGCAACCCTTGCCGGGGAGGCCTTGGGACTTGCCCTTGGGGTGGCCTAGACCTGACCAGGCTCGCCTGCCCGGCAAGGGAGGTTTTTCCCGTAGTGATATCTTGTCCCTTTGGCTTGTCTTGGTCTTCCTGATCCGCCCTTTGATTACTCAAAGAGCTATCTCTTCTGCTTGGCCTTGTCTTGTCACTGTAACCTTGCCCTTGAGCCTGTGTACAGTCCGGGCAAAATACACCAGGGTTTGTTGCACCGACATGAGCCCCCGGGCCTGGCCCAAACGTGCTGCCAGGCATCGTCGGGGTAGGCCCTATCAGGTACACAGGGAGAGGGCTGGTGGCAGCTCATCCCTTGATATTTTCCTTGCTTCTTCATTAACCTGTGCTTGAGTCAGTTTCCGGTCTTTCCGCGCGTCGTGCAAGACGCCGAATGTAGTGGGGTCATCTCTATACTAGCCCGTGAGTGACTTTAACTCACGGGGAGGTAACTTCCATCCCACTCTTCCCACCGTGCTCGCCTTTTCTGCCATGTACGTCGCATGCACTGCGCGGGGTAGGTGACGGATGGCATGGGGGAGGGCGCCATGGCAAAAACCCGGCTGCTCCGGATTGGTGTGAGAGGGCGGTGAGCGGGCCCTTTTCTGCCAGTGACACGAGCGGGTCGGGTCCGGAGGAGCCCCCAGCCTCGGGCTTCTGCTTGTCTATAAAAGGGAGCATGAGGGTGAATGGAGGCACCCATCCTCGCTCTCTCCCCTTCTTCTTGTTTGCCTTCTTCATGCCTAGGAAGAGAGGTCGGGGCTCGACCCCGCGCTTCAGTTCAGGGACAATGATCTTGGATGTCCGTGTAGATACCCGGGGAGTGAGCTTGGTCCGTGGCTATAGGAGACCCGGCGGCTATCGTTGGAGCTGCCGTAGTTGGGTGCAACGCATGCACGGCGGTTGCACCGATCTCGGCGTGAGGGGTGCCGTGCCTCTCCTTGATGGCAGAGCGCTCGTATCTTTCATACGGGTTATTCGTCTAGGGCTTCTGGTGCCCGCCCGTGAGGTCGCGCCGGGGATCTTTGATGATATCGGCACTGCCCTATCTGGCGAGGCGAGGGGCAACGCCAGAGGTGGTCGCGCCCTTCTGGCAGCCGAAGTGGGGGATGGTGCTCTCAGCATGCCTTGGGCGCCGCCTCCATCATCGGTAGTCTATCCAGGGGAGGCGTCGGGCCTGGGGCCCTATGCCTCCTCGGAGCGACAGTGACGAGGAGGAAACCGGCGAAGACGAGGAAGGCGGGTGACAGGCCGTCAGGTCGGAGTACGATGGCACTGACGCCTTCATCTCGTATTGTTGGCCTGATGCTCCATTTTTCATCTCTTCCCCTGCCCCAGCACCATCATCATCAGCCTCTTCCGGATGGTTGCCGGGGGAGGCTCTCTTGGTGCCTTCTGCCGGGGGCACCCCGCGGTCCTGGTGGCGGCTAGGGTGTCGCCTGGCTGCTCTATCCATTCAACGCATTCGCAGCCTCGCCACTCCTGATCTTGTCAGGCTAGGCTTTCGCTCAGGCACTTCCTCTGCTCTTTCATCTCCCCTGCAGTTCCTAGGAGGAGAGGGACAAGAAAGGGATTATGGGGCACTTATCTTTTTTCAGCCCAAAATATGTAGGCACTTGCCAAACTTTAGTCTTAAATATGTAATCTTCTTTATCCATGTTTGTGCTCTGTAAGATCTGTACTTGTTTATCCGCATATTAATGAAAAAGACAAGCCTTGCCAGTTACTTGTGCATGTATTACATCCATGCAGAGGTGGAATGCCCCTATACGTTCAAGTAAACAAGTTTTCTCCGGCAAGCTATCCTGCTGGTGCCTTTCATTTGTCGCCGCGGGGCTTGGCCTGCCGGGCTCGAAACTATGAAAAGGGACCAGCCCCCTATCGAACCTTCTCTGTCAAAGGCCACTACAACCACCTTGACCGAAGCAATGTTTGGGTCAAAGGATGGGAGCACCCATGCTTCGAAGGTGACGAGGTTTCTATATGCACAAGTTTCTTCTTACAGAACATGTATGGATAAGAAAGAACTTATCTGTTTGGCTTGTCGGGGACTGGTATGTAGGCTTGTTTCCGTTTCTTCTCTTCGGGGCCGAGTCCGTGGCGAGAGCCCTGCAGTTTAGTGCAGATGAAAACAAAGCTACATATGACCTTATATATATGATCATGCCATGCTCATGTTATGCTATGCATGCATGCAAGTTTTTGGGGCCCCCAGCGCTTCGTTTATTTATCTGTTGCTCAGGGTTTGTGCCTGGCTTTGTACAAAGGGTTACATGCAACATCGGCAAGGCTTGTACAAAAGGGTGGCTGCCGGGCGGGCCTTACGGGTAGAACTTACGAAGATGCTCAATGTTCCATGAGTTTTGCAATTGAATGCCATCTTCGGTCTCCAGACGGACTGCACCGGGTCTGGGGACTCGTACTACCCGGTAAGGGCCTTCCCACTTTGGCGTCAACTTGTTTGCACCTTTGGCGGACTGAGCATGCCTAAGGACAAGGTCACCTTCCTCAAGGCTCCGGGCATGAACCCTGCGGCTGTGATAGCGACGCAGGGCTTGCTGACAGCGTGCGGCACGTGTAGCAGCCCGGAGACGGTTCTCCTCAAGGAGCACGGCATCGTCATGCCAGTGCTGCTCTTGCTCTACTTCATCGTAGGCAAATACTCGAGGTGACCCGTATATGAGTTCCGTGGGGATCACTGCTTCTGCCCCATAGACTAGGGAGAAGGGAGTCTGGCCGGTAGCTCAATTTGGTGTCGTATGGAGGGACCAAAGAACCACCGGCAGGTCATCAATCCAGCACCTGCCGCACTTCTACAGCCTATCAAATGTTCTTGTCTTGAGTCCTCGCAGCACTTCAGCGTTCGCCCTCTTAGCTTGTCTGTTGCTTCTGGGATGGGCAACAGAGGCAAATGAGACCTTGCTTCTAAGGGCTTGAACGTATTGCATGAAGGCGCGACTTGTGAATTGGGTGCCGTTGTCAGTGATGACTCTGGCGAGAACCCCGAAGTGGCACACCAATCCTTTCAATAACTTGATAGCTGACTGTGCGGTTACCTTCCTCATGGGCTCCACTTCCGGCCACTTTGTAAACTTTTCGATGGCAACGTACAAGAATTCAAAGCCCCCGGTAGCACGGGGGAAGACGCGAGTTTTGGGAGCATGATATCTGAATTTTTGGGATATAACAAGGTGCGGGTTGAATTTTAGGGACAAGTCTAATGTGTAATATTGTACGTACCAAATCAATTCGCACTGCCTTCAACGAAAAAACAAAAAAAAATAAAACTATTCGCACCACACAAAGAGAGAGTCTTGTCTCGTTTTACTGTACAAATGCTATTCAAAGCTATGAATCCATGTTATGTCCAATTAAATTTTTTTACTGGCTGTATAATGCATGTAACCTACTCGTACCAACATTTTAGTGCATTCCAAATGTCTATACTACCGCTGCAATTCGAACTAAATTTGAATTCGTTTCTCTATCTGAATAAGAATCTACAATCATGATTGTTGCCAACTTAAACCATCATTCGTATATTATCTTAACAACACACCACATGATTACTATAGAGATAGATATGAACTATGTGTACTATATGAACTCGAATTCAAATTTTTGAATACACTTGATGTTGATTCCAAATAATAGTACATTTGATGTACTAACTAGATCTTCATAATCTAAACCATGTTCCATACGTACACTGTGTTTATCACACAAAGTATAGTGCCCCGCCCCCTACATTATGACAAGTATTTAGCCCTGAGCTGCAAAAGCCACACATTATCACAAATAATAATCAATGTTCTATATATTATATGTAGTATAACATGTTCATAACCACACCATGCGTATCACCATTATATATATTCATTCATGCATGCGTCGGTTTAAAACACTATGATATCTTAATCTGAATCCACTTTTTTATAATGAATTATGATCTCTGTTCATCTTTTACACCCACACAATCCTCTTCTCTTTGTAGCTAGCGCTAACTTTCTATCGTGCATGCACACGCCCGCCCCCCTCTCACCCTCCCTTAATGTCCCCTCCATCGCGCACATTCGTTATTTCTCTTTAGGTCGTTCACCCATGGTGTGTGTAGGCCCCCGGCTCCTTCTTTCCGGCACACACACCGGTCGATATACCTCTCTAGCCAAGTGTGCCTACCACAAACACACACTTCCCCTCTTCTCTTCTCACCGTCCATGCCCCCTATGTCCAATACAGTTCCATGCAGGTGCACACTCCTGCCCCTCTTTTCATCGATCTCATACTCGCACACTCCTCCCCCCTCGACATAGTTGGCCTCTCGCACCACCTCCTAGCCGCACCCCTCTCCCCCTGTCCGTCTCTCCGGACCCTATTTGCTTCTAACACATGCATGCATGTATACCTACCAATCTCCCTACATATAGCTACGTCGACTATAATTCTTTTTCCCCACGCACTGATCGATGTACCTCACTAGTTATGTCTCTCCCTTTCTCCGACACACGACGATTGATCTTCCTATGTAGTTACATCTGCTTACCACAACGATATCGTCCCCCCTCATCATCCTTTCATACCTCCCGACCCTTCTCTCACACGCACGTGCATAGACAGTCAGACATCCCCTCTCTTATTGATATTGCACTCGTACCCTCCGTTTGTCTAGCAGGCCTCTCCCACCATTTGTGAGAAGCAACTCCACCACCAACCCTCCGACACTCTACCTTTGTCTCTCTCCCAACCTTATTCCTCTGCTACACATATGCATGGATGCCGATCGATCTCCCTCAATACATAGCTAGGTCTCTCTCCTTCTCCACACATATACCAGTCGATCTACCTCTCTATAGTTAGGTCTCTGCCCCCTCCCCCCCCACACACACCGATAGTCGAACTTTGTAGGTAGGTATCCATGCCACAGAGACAAACTGCACCTCTGCCCTCTCACATTCCAATAGGCCAGCCGCCTTGTATCTTTGACGTGGGCAAACACAAATTCGATGGCACTCTTTATCGATCGCGCACCCACACACTTTATCCCTGTTTTTGATTCTATTGATATCTCATGCTGATGATCCCTCCACTCTCTTCTCGTGGATCGCTCCCTCTATATATGATATATCCATGACTCTGTTTCACACACTTTGCATATGTTACATTTTTTTTGTTTGAGATATCATCGACACATTGCCTCTGTTTTGCACAAACCATCTCTCTCACACCCACCCAGGTACGTATGTACCTGCACATAAAGAAGAGGTGCATGCACGACGCACGTACTCACATCTCGTTCCCGGCCACACCCGCGCGGGTACACGGTGGAGTTCATCTCTGTACGAAAAGGCAGTCCACGTGATAATTTGACGCGTGTAGCGGTTGTTTACTCGAAGGAGGGTCGTGTACCACACGTAGACGGAACAAAGTTCGACTTGACGCGTTAGTATTAAATAAATTTATATTCCTCAACGGCACGTACAGAATATAAAATGATTGTCGTCGGGAAAAAAGAAATCCGCTCCACTATATACAATGGAGCCTGCCTGCCGGGGTTTGTCTCTCGTCACACTATCTCACACAAGGCGGCGGTGGCCTCTCTCTCTCACCGTTGGTCACTAATCCGGCCACCGGTGGAAAGGGAGGATGTGCATCATTTCTCTGTTCGACGGCGTTGAGGCAGCACGTCCCGGTCTGCGGTAGCCGCCGTTCTCTCCGACCAAACTCCGACGCGGTAGGGCCTTTACCACTTGCTCGATGCCGCTGTATGGGCAGATCCCGGCTGCTGGCACCCTCCTAGTTACATCCCGATGACCCTCAAGTACAGCTTCCTCCGGCCTTGCTCCACTACCCATCTTCCCATGTTGCTGCATGTGGAAAATCCTGCATGTGGATCTTCTTTAGTTCTTTGCTGAAAACGTATCTCGGTCGGCGTACTTTCCATCTTGCAATCTCGTCATCAAACCATTTTTGATAAACCACCATGCTGCTATCTTTCCCTTATGACATGGAATATGCTTCTTTTTTGTCGGCGTATGTGTCTTCAACTCCTGTTATTGGGTAGTAATTGTTTCCTTTCTACCTCTTTTTGCAAACAGGGCTATCCATTTCACCTCGTTGCTATTGCGACCTTTGGGTGAACTGCACAAATCACTTTTTTCTTAAGAGTGTTTTGTGCAGTTCCACCAAAATGTCACACGGGCAATGTTTTTTACATTTCTGTGGGACTGCAGAAAGGGTGATTGGTTTTGCTATCCTCCTCATCCAACTCTGTGCCTAATCTTCTCCAACAAGTAGTTAGTCCTAAAGAGATATCGCAGAGGTGATCGGCTTCTATTTGTGTGTGTTATGTTTCATCATCTAGTTCCACTATTATTGTAATCACACTGACTGAATATCTTTGCAAACAGGGATGATCAGCTCGATTTCAGTGCAACTGCACAAAATGATCGGATTATGATGTCCTCCATACACCTCTTTCTTGGCTACAGAGCTGCGTGAAACTAGTTGCCAACCAATGAACACTGTGCCCAGGAAAATGCCTATGAACAACATCGATCAATTATATATTTTTCTTTATTTTTACACCTTCTCACAACTTTGTCTTCAGTTGTGATGTGAATATTTGCGCTGATCTGCGAACCATTGAGATGCATTAGCAGCCATGATAGTTTCATTTGTATTTGATGGAATGTTGTAACAAGACAATCTTGAGGCAAGAGGACACATGAATCCTAAGTTGAAACCTTTTTTTTTCTGCGGGAACCAAAGTTGAAACCTTCATAGCATCACAGTACAATTTCATTATGCTGGAAAATTATGCGTACATATAAACAAATCCTGAAAGATTGATAGCAATGCTAGAAACAATTCAACTTCGTTTCGCCAACATGTGGGACATCCTTCATCCGGCTCCACCTACCATGCAGCAATATTGAGTGCACAACTGCAGGGGAGATTCACCCCAGTCATTGCGCCGCAGTAATAATGACTAGTGAGTAGTCAAATCACAGAGCCCCACCTTCACCACAGTAAGTTGCTCGGACGAAGCAACCATCATCTCTTTTCGTTGAATCTGCTGGTACTCCAATATTCCAAGTGTAATAAGTTGCTCGGGCGAAGCAACCATCACTTCACCTTTCCCACAGTAAGTACTACTCCCTCCGTCTAGGTGAATAAGTCATCTTAGTGCACCGTGACCAAGAAGGAGGGGAAAACGAGAGAACTTAATGTTTATTTGCTAATTAATAGCACTGCATGCAGTGAACTAATCACTGCATGTGGTGTTTGGTAGTCTCGAGTCATTGAAAACATGCATGCCCCACATATCTTATTGGTTGATATGTCAAGAAACAAGAAACGAGGTGGGAGTTAATGCACCGCGCCTAAGTGTTTTGGGATTATTTGGTTTTCGTAAGGTGACTTATACACCCTCCTTTTATTTTATTCTAGAAACAACCACACGCGAATATTGGACAGTAGCAGCACGGCAACTGAATCAAAAATCAAAACCAACCAATGAACTACTACTAATGGTGAGCGTTTGCTAGTATCATGTACTCCGTCTGTCCATGTATATAGGGCTTAATGCGTTTTCCGAGACTAACTTTGGCCTTGTTTGGATCCATGGGTTAGAGTTAGTTTGAGCTAGTTGGGGCTCAAATAGCCCTAAAGTATCCAAAGGTGATGTTTGGATCCATGGGTTAGAGTTAGTTTGAGCTAGTTTGGGCTCAAATAGCCCTAACGTATCCAAACATGAGGGTTAGTTTGAGCTAGTTGCATCTAACCCACCCAAAAAAACTATCCCACCCAAGAGGTGCTAATTGGAGCTAGTTCTCATGGGGCCCACTGAAAAATCACCCTTATCTCTCTATCGCGCCAGCCAAGTGGTGCTAATTGGTGCTAGTTCTCATGGGGCCCACTCAAAAATCACTTTTCTCTCTCCATCAAGTGCATTTATTGTCAATCTAACCCTGTCGTCCAAACACCTCTTTGGCTAGAGTTAGTTTAGAGTTAGTCATGAGTTAGTCTAACCTCTAGCTAAGTTAGAGTATCCAAACAGGAGCAGTATAGGACATGCAAGTTGCTCAAAGCATACCGTCAAATTCGTACGTGAAAGGATGTTCGAATGATATAATTTTCAAATTATGTAAAATCTTATCAATAGTAAAAGGCAACCTCGAAGAATACATTAGGCCCTATATATACTTATGGATGAAGGGAGTAGTACTAATCACAATGCATGCATGCGTGTGGAGTACTACAGCACTAAACAAGAATGTTTTACATGCATTGGTTAATTATATCTTAGTTATGGCACTTCACAATTTAATGCACAAAACAAGGACGGTTGACGCAATTAGCAGAAAACAAAGCACCTTTTTAGCGGGGATTTTCATCATTTTATGAAGGTGCAAAACCAAGTGTTATTGTACTACTACACCAAACAAGTTCAAAATGAGAAACTGGGCCCACTCACGGCATGGCACGCCTGTCTCGTTTGGTCCGTTGGTCAAAGCGCTTCCTCTTCTTGGCATAACAATAGAGTACAGTAATTTTTTAGAATGCTCTTGGCATGTGGCTAACATGTGGCAGCGAGTGATGAGTTAACCGACCTCAATAGACGGCAAAATCGCCAGCCAGCCGCACTTTGAGAGAGACAAGGCGCGAGAAGCAATACGGGCTGGTGGATTACTAGAGCTAGGTGTCGCACGGAGGCCAAGAAATATGGTGATAGCATGGGTTGGCCATGTATGATGTAACTACACTGGGCTGCCGTGTTTTGGACTCTTCCGGTCTACTGTGGAGAAGATTGGGTAGATTTTATACCGCTGAAAATATATATTAAAGAGTCCAGACGCTCCATCGCGAGGTTTCTTTCTCCTTCTCAGTCGTCGGAAAGCGTTCTTCTAAGTTTTGCCGACACGTGGGACATCCAGCATCCAGGTCCACGTGTCATGCAAGAAAATGGAGTTAAGTATAGTAGGAGAGACTCACCAACGGTCACGAACGTAGGTGGAGTACGTGCATGAATCACCCAAAAAAAGGAATACGAGCACGAAGAGAAGATGTGAAGGCACCGATCCAGGTACTCCCTAATACTCATGCGTGGGTACACGGTGAGCTCATTTCTGTTCGAAGAGGCAACTCACCTGATAATTTGGCGAGTGTAGTAGTTATTCATGGGAACCACGCGTGGACGAATCAAAGTTCGATCATGACGCGGTGGTGCGTTTTTTATAAATTAAGTTATTCTATTCGATGGCCCGTAGTTATTCAATGGAGCATGGGATGGTAGCCATGGACATGGTCAGCCATTTTTGGAGACTAATACACTACTTTTGATGTGTCCCATCAACTCACAAACGAGGAGAAGCTTTGCTTAATACTAGTACGACCTCTCCCCCACTCACGCGCGCGCGCAGTGGCTCGCAGGACGAGGTGAAGCTTTTGCTTTACGACAGTGCACTTAATATAGTCGGTGGATGTGCATCAGTTCATTCGGTGTCAGATTGCCAGAAGTATCTATACTGTAGTACCATCATCATTGTTCAACTTCCGAAAGAGGCAAAGAGCCAAGCGCACGGTCACCTACTCACAGTATAACCGGCCGTGTTTGCATAATTTTTTTAACGTAGTACAATCTGAGTGGATTGCTCCAGTGGTCATCACACGTGAGCCAATCGATTCGCACCCTTCCGCGCTGCATTTTGTCTTGCGTTCCTTCCTCCGTCCAGCACGCTGACAAGTGGGCCCCATGCTCATGTATGCCAACGTGGTAGTCAATTATTTTGCCAGAGTCAGCTATCACACCCTTTCGATGCCACATCAATGTACCCACTAGAAACAAGTTAGACTTGTTCGATTCAACCGCCTCCCTAGGTGTTTGGAGAGGAATTGGCCGGTGCGAGGCGGTTCTATAGGTGGGCAGGCAGCAAAAAACAAGGGAAAACGCGCAAACCACCTAGACGAGGGAGGGAAGCTTCTACATTCGCGGGGGACGTGGCATTGGCCATTGGGCGGCAACACGCGGTCATCCGGGTACGCAATAAAGGATGCGAAGAGGCTTCCTATATCGGCAAGGACCAGCTTCCCTACTGATTGCTCATCTAACAGAACTCCCAAGTTAACTGTGCTGAGGCTAGAGTAGTCATGAGATGGGTGACCGGATGGGAAGTGGACTCGATATTAACTAGATGGATGGGTTACTACAAAGGTTTATAACAAACCTTTGCAGTGACCCATCTATCTAATTAATATCAAGGTCTTTGTTTTGTAATTTTTGACATTTTTTGTTTTTTTAACACATGTTAATCGAAGGTCTATCGCGTTACTTTTTAATAATTTTTGTTTTTTGAACACATGCTAATTGACTTGAAAGAAGGTCTATCGCGTTACTTTACGACATGTTTCCAAAAAAGGTGATATGACCTCTGTCAGCTTATAAGTCATGTCTGTCAAATTAACCTCGAGGTACTTGTTCTCAAATTAACCTCTGGGCCTTGCCGGAGTGCTGCAATGTGTCAGCATCAATTGCAAGATGAGCCACCAAGCTAGCAGTGGAGTTGCCAACATGCTCAAAGTGCACGCAACATTGAGTAGAAAGAAGCATGCCTAGGAAATTAATGCGTGCTTAGGGAGGTCCTTTGCTCAAAGAGCAAGTACTCTTTTGGTTATACTATAAGACTAGCCACAGTGGAAGTAACTTCAGCAGTAACATCGAGTCCAACTCAGCAAATTCGCTTATGTGGCAATGAGTTAATGAGGAGAGAGGTAGTTTGAGTAACTTAGCTAGTTACTGTAACATCACATGTCCCAATGCAATATGAGTCTATAACCTAATAAATGAAAATTTGCATGTTACCACACTTACTAGCAAGATGCCCGTGCATTGCACGGAACATCAAGATGCATTTTTTTTACAAAACATCTGTTGTGATTGACCCACGCGGGAGTAATCCCATGTGTAAAAACTAATGATATCTCGAGAAAGATGAGAGATAAGGTGAGGAGGAGTGGGGCGTGGTGGTGATTGGTGTCGGACTGAGCGGAGGCATGGGGATGGACGACGCCGGTAACGGCCACCATGCCAGATTGTTCCAGAGGCTTCCTTTTTTAATTGCTCAACAATGAGGTTGTGGGAGATAAGGATGAACAAGGGAAGGGCTTATCTGCAAATGTGGAGAGGTGCGGGTATCTTTTTACAAAATTGCCATAGTTTGCTTTCTATGCATTAGATATAGATCGGACGGTATATATTGCAAGATGGCAGGCACACCATCATCACCAACTCGGTTTTTTATAATACCACACTTATGTTACTACCCACTATGCTAAGAGGCTTCCTATATCGGCAAGGACCAGCTTCCCTACCGATTGCTCATCCAATAGAACTCCTAAGTTAACTGTGCTGAGGCTGGAGTAGTCATCAGATGGGTGACCGAATGGGAAGTGGACTCGATGTTAAACTAATGGGATGGGTTGCTATAAATGTTTAATTGGCTTAAATGTATATAGTGCTCCATCCTATTAGATGAACCTCGAGGTCTTTGTTTTGTAATTTTTGACATTTTTTGTTTTTTGAACACATGTTAATCGAAGGTCTATCGCATTACTTTTTGATAATTTTTGTTTTTTGAACACATGTTAATTGGCTTGAAAGAAGGTCTATCGTGTTACTTCACGACATCTTTCCAAAAAAAGTGATATGACTTTTGTCAACCTATAAGGAATGTCTGTCAAATTAACCTCGAGGTACTTGTTCTCAAATTAACCTCTGGGTCTTGTAGGAGTACTTGTTTTTTGAACACATGTTAATCGAAGGTCTATCGCGTTACTTTTTGATAATTTTTGTTTTTTGAACACATGTTAATTGGCTTGAAAGAAGGTCTATCGTGTTACTTCACGACATCTTTCCAAAAAAAGTGATATGACTTTTGTCAACCTATAAGGCATATCTGTCAAATTAACCTCGAGGTACTTGTTCTCAAATTAACCTCTGGGTCTTGCAGGAGTACTTGTTTTTTGAACACATGTTAATCGAAGGTCTATCGCGTTACTTTTTGATAATTTTTGTTTTTTGAACACATGTTAATTGGCTTGAAAGAAGGTCTATCGTGTTACTTCATGACATCTTTCCAAAAAAAGTGATATGACTTTTGTCAACCTATAAGGCATGTCTATCAAATTAACCTTGAGGTACTTGTTCTCAAATTAACCTCTGGGCCTTGCAGGAGTGCTGCAATGTGTTAGCGTCAATTGCAAGATGAGCCAGCAAGCTAGTAGTGAAGTTGCCAACATGCTCAAAGTGCACGCAACATTGAGTAGAAAGAAGCATGCCCAGGAAATTAATGCGTGCTTAGGGAGGCCTTTGCTCAAAGAGCAAGTGTATATAAGGTACAGTTGGCAGGCTATAAGGACGAGGAGCGAGAAGCGATACAGGCTGCTGGATATACTATAACTAGGTGTCCCACGGAGGTAACATTAAAAGTTATTCTCACACTATAGAATGGTATAGGAATGTGGAGAGATTTGGTTGATTTTATATCGCTGAATAATATAAAATATTATGATTGCAGACACTCCACCGCGAGGTTCCTTGCTCCTTCTCGGTCGTCGGGAATCTATGTTCTTCCACTCTTTTTTTTGACGTGAGCTTTGTTCATCCTTTTGCCAACACGCGGGACATCTAGCATCAAGGTGCACGTGTCATGCAAGAAAATGGAGATAATCAGATAAGCAGCGCGTAAGTGAGTCGTGCACTTCGATGGCACCTACTACGCAATATTTTTTTCTCCTCGATGGCATGTGAATAGTGCACGTACTCAATGACGGAGCACGGGATGGTAGCCATGGACATGATCGGCCCTTTTTGGAGAGAGTACTAAATAACTTTGATATGTACCGTCAACTCGCAGAACGACGAGAAGCTTGCTTACTACGCCTTCTCCCTCACCAACATGTGCGTGGTGGCTCGCAGCACGAGGAGAAACTTTTGCTTACAAGCGGTGGACGTGCAACAGTTCATTTGGTGTTAGATTGCCAGAAGTACTACTGTAGTACCATCATTATTGTTCGACTTCCGGAAGAGGCGAAGAGCCAAGCGCAAGGTCACCTACTAACCTAGTACAGTATATTATAGCCAAAGCTGGTCCACCTTTTTAGAGCATGGTTAATTAATATAGGCGGCTCTTGCAGCGGCACATCATTTAGAGCAAGTACTCTCTTCGTAGGAACTTAAAACGTAGGAATAGGAAAAATAAAGGATTGGAGTGGCATGTCCACTTGAATCCCATAGCATTAACACAGTGTTCCCCAAAAAAACAGAGTGTTTGACACAGGAAAAACAAAGGAAGTGAAAAAAAGTTGGAGTGGATGCTAGATTGCCAATTAACACATGATTTCATAGGAAAAAAATCCTATAGCATTCTATCCTATGAATCGAACGACCAATGTAGGAAAATTATGAGGGGGGTCTCTCCAACGGTGTTCCTCGGCTCGCACCTAGCATCACGGTGGTCGAACTTGGAGTCATTCATCTGGTACACATGGCATCTCAGATCTGGACACAAGGTGACGTACACCGTCAAGGTCCACGATCAAGGGGGTCAGGGCGGACACGACCTCTCACTGCGTCCGCCATTTGAAGCGGCACGCCAGCCGAGGGCGCCGCCCACTCCACTCCCAGTTGTACCCGCCTCCTCGCCTCATTCAAAAACCTACATTTAAACCCGCGTGGAATGCGAGAAACCCACTCCGGCCACACACGTCCGTTCAGGACCAGGACGCCGGCCAAGCTCCTCCTTCCACCATTTTCTCCACTCTTTCGGCGGCATCCGATGAGCAGGAAGAGCAGTTCTTCGGCATAAAAGCCATCTGGGTGGCCTGCCGAGCCCGGCAGTTACGAGCGAGGCAGCTCGCTGCTCCACCTACCTCGCCTAGCCCGTCGAAGGCAGTTGCCACACTAAGCTAGCGCGTGGTTCCGCAGCTGGCCGCTCCAATACAGCTCGAGGAAGAGTGCCAACTTGCTCCACGCCGGCTTGTCGGGGAGGACGGCGGCATGGGCATCGCCGCTGCCCTCAACGCCGCCGTGTCATACAGCGCCTCCAGTGCCTGCGACTGCGCCATCCGCCATCGACGCACGCGTATCCACGCCATGCAGGCAGAGAAAGAAGTCACCGCGGATGTCGACGAGGTGACGCGGCTACGCAGCTACGCGGATGTCGATGAGGTGACGGCCAGCACGTCCCCGCCCGCCGCCATCATCGAGGAGAAGTAGAACATGGGAGGCCGCCGCCGATTGTATCCCATGAAGGCCATCGTCGAGGCGACGCCGGCGAAAACAGCTGGTGTCTTGCACGATTCTTCTTCAGCTGGATGCTGGAGGAGGACAAAGAGATCGGGTGGCGACCATTTAGATTAGGTATATTAATTCTACCAGGCTGGTTGTAATGGGAGTATCATAAGTAGTATCATGCATGCCAACTAGGCAAATTTGCTGAGGTGGCGTAGAATTAAATGAAGAAAGGGAGGGTTGAGTATCATATTATGATACCGTATGGAATTAAGTTACTCCCACTATGGTTAGTCTTAGGCCTTGTTTGGTTCAACCTCCTCCCAAGGGGTTTGGAGAGTAATGGAGGGGAATTTGGCTTGTACATGATTTAATCCCCCCACAATCCCTATTAATCCCCGTTAAAACCCCTTGAACCGCACATGCCCTTAAGGTTAAAAATGACCGGGATTACAGAGGACATGGTACAAACTTCAAGGATTTAAAGGTGATGGTTTGTTTCTGACTAGCTATACAACCTAAAGGTTTATATAAATCGGACTTCACTCTCCCCTCACGCACACGCCCGGGTACACTCATGGTGGAGTGCATTTGCACACAAAAAGGCAGGTAACGTGACAATTTGAGACATCTAGTCGTCCACTTATAATGTGGGGTCTGGGACCAAATGTCAGCCATACCAAGTGCGACCTGAACGTGGTAGCGCGGTTATTGATCGAGTTTCTTTTTACTGGTACGTTAAATGAAAAAAAAATATGGCTGCGCGCGTATTCAATTTAAAAGGGATAATTAGATTTATGCCCCTAGTTGTGTCCCACTCGTCTGTTTTACCCCTAGTTCCCAAAAGTCACCGGTTCTGTCCAAGTCACTTTGCTCCTCTTATGCTTTTGCCATTTAACCGTTTGACCGTCAGTTTGAAAACTTCATAACTAATTCATACTAAATCAGAAAAATGCAAATAAGATACCAAAATGTTCAGAAAAACATCACCTATATGTCAGTGTCATTTTCATTCATGAAAAAAGTGTTGGAAAGTGCACATCCGAGTTTTAGCTCTTTTGATACCACCATGAATAGTAAAATCTAAAAAAATTCAAAAAAATTCAAAAAAAATATGGTGGCAAAGAACGACAAATGTTCTAAGTGCTTGCCAAGTTTCATCAGGGAACGACATTCGTGGAAGTCGTGGCAAAAAAATAATCTATTATGGAGTGCTGATTGTTTTTTTTGCCGCGGCACCCACGAATGTTATTCCTTGATGAAATTTGGCAGACACTTAAAACATTTGTCATTCTTTGCCACCAAATTTTTTTTTGAATTTTTTGAATTTTTTTAAATTTTACTATTCATGGTGGTAGCATAAGAGCTAAAACTCGGATGGGCACTTTCCAACACTTTTTTCATGAATGCAAATGACACTCACATATAGGTGATGTTTTTCCGAACATTTTGGTATCTTATTTGCATTTTTCTGATTTAATATGAATTAGTTATGAAGTTTTCAAACTGACGGTCAAACGGTCAAAGGGCAAAAGCATAAGAGGAGCAAAGTTACTTGGACAAAACCGGTGACTTTTGGGAACTAGGGGTAAAACAGACGAGTGGGACACAACTAGGGGCATAAATCTAATTATCCCAATTTAAAATGATCGCTATGGAGGGAAAAACAATTACTACTGCACTAGTCCACTTCTGGACTTGCTTGCTAGGGTTGTTCTCTTCTTCTCACTCTCTCACCCTTTCTAGATCTAAACAAGACCGTGGTGTCCACTCTCTTTGTCTCTCTCTCTCTTCTCTCCGGTTGACACAGATCCAGCCGGATACCTTCCGCTGGTGGTCGCCGTTGGTGAGGGAGGAAGCCGATGCGCGCCGTCTTCTCTGACCTGGCACCGGTGTGGGAGGTCCTCCTCACCCTTGCTCCCCGTCGTCGAGTTGGTAGATCCTGCCGCCTGCCTCGCCACATCCCGCCGACCGGAGGTATAACTTTTTTTAGAACCGGCCTTGTTCTAATGGCCCAGCACCCCACGTCGCTGCATTCCTTTTTTTTCATCAAGTTAGGATTGCTCCCCACGTCGCTGTATCCTGCATGTGGATATTCTTCTAGTATTGCAAAGCTCTCCATGTAGCTAGCACCGTCGGCTTATCGAACACTCGAACACAACCTAAATTTTTACTATTAGAGGAAAAAAGGTACTGCATATACTGGCTAACGAACCGATCTCTTGGTTGGAAAGTGAAATAAAGATGCTGGCCTAACCGGTCTGTTGGTCGAAAAAGGACAAAAAGTGGGGGGTGTTGGGTCGACAATGCAACCTAGAATGAGCACGTCTAGATTTCTTGTGGTCACATAGGAAAGGTCACTGACGAGTACAAAAAATGCACAAATCCAGACATGCTTTGCATGTTTGCCGCACTCGGAAACACCTCTGCCTCACCACTTTATGCCTCGGTGGATGTAAAACGTGCTTGTGCCTCCCCTGTCCCTATGCCCTTACTGCTGCTGTTAATCTAACATCACAGGTAAAATGAAACAATGCCACTGTTAATGTGATGTCGCTGTTAAGTAATGCTGCTGTCAATCTATTGCCATTGATAAAATGAATCAATGCCACCACCGTTTTATGAAATGCTTCTATCTTGCTTTATTTCTCATAAAGAGTGTTTTGGGCCGTTACACTAAACTCTGACACCGGTAACATAGCTGCATCTCCGTTGAACTGCACAAAATTTAATTGCACAATGGTTGACACGACGATGTGTTTCTCCTATCCGTATCACCCTTTGTTAGAACGATCATTCCTGTTAACCGTGCACATACGTACTGATCAAGTGCTACTCCCAATCTGTCATCACATAGTCATAATGCAATTGTTTTGCATGTTAATGTAAGCCCCTGTTATTCTAGTGGCAGTGTTGATTTGATGTGATGGCACTTCTTAGTTAATGGCACTTTTTCATATTGTCACTGTAATGCCATTGATAACATATGAGATGCTACTGTTAATCATATGCTGCTGCAAAAAAATGACACTGCTTAAATAACCATGTTACATATTTGTACAAACAGGGTTGTCTATCTCCATATGGTGCCTATTTGTGCAAACGGAAGCACAAACCTCAATTTTAGTGGAACCTGCTGTCAGCTGACCTCACGGTGCTCCAGGTATTCCTACATTCTTAACTAGGTAGAATGACCAATGCAAGATGAAATAAGCTTATTCGTACGTTGACTTGCTGTTTGCAGTGTGGAATGAGCCTGTCATGTGTGAAGGAGCAAACAAGCACTGCAGCCGCTCCATCAACGCAAGATAAAAGAGACCGAGTCATTGATGGCCTGGCCGGTGAGTAGGGGTCATGCAAACAGCGGTGCATTATTTTAGTGGAACTGCACAAAAAAGATATTGGGGTTAGTCGGACAAATTTTCTACAGCCACACGGAAGGAATTGCGCTCATCGATTGCATAGAATTTCCTCCGTGCCATCATAGGAGATCCCAAGGTGGAAATCAACTAACCACCTATAAAATTATGCATAATCTTCCTCACGCAGGTCGGTATCCCCTTCGTCCAGATGATCGTGTTTTGTCATGCCGAGCTATTGATATCTGCTACTGTTTTGTGACACCGTTTAAGTACAGCGCTTTCCTATCTTTTCACATTCAGGACAATGTAGATGATTTCAGTGGAACTGCACAAAATGGTCTGATGTTGAGTGATCTCTATTGCCTCCTCTGTTTGCCGCAATGTGTCAGCGTAAATTTCAAGATGAGCCATCAAGCTAGCTGTGGAGTTGCCAACATGCTCAAAGTGCACGCAACATTGAGCAGAAAGAAGCATGCCCAGGAAATTAATGCGTGCGTAGGGAGGCCCTTTGCTCAGAGAAGCATCTATCATTTTTTCTTTATTTCTACACCTTCTCACAGCTTTGTCTTGGTTATAGTCTTGTGAATCATTTAGATGCGTAAACATGCTGAACTTAAGTGCTTGTGAATGTTAGCTAGTATGCATACCGTATCTTGTGAAGCTTAGTTTAGTGTGAATGTTAGTGTGTCAACCATTACAATCTATGTATATTCTGGGCATGTTATTTGACCCCCTCATTTTGCCGCGCTACGACCAGTGTGAGTGTCTGCATGCAGTACACCATCCTCTAATTTGGTGGATGCCAAGCCGGCCTGAAAAGGAGCTATAACATTTTTTCAAGTTGAAAAATGTTACCGATGAGGAGCCATAATTAAGCTGGAGGCGTCTCTTTTTTTTTTGTCGAATGGGCAATAAGCCGGAGAGCTGGAGAGTGTCTCTAATGGGCTGCCTCTAGTGTTAAGGCTCTCCAGTAAGAAACACGGGCAGCCGACTTGGCTGATACAAAAGCCTATCCATCTTAAAGCCCATTTGTTTTTGTTTTTTCCGAGGAAAAGCCCATATTTCTTGAAGAGGGGGCGATCCTAGAAAAATCCTCCTTCCTCCTCGCTTCCACTTATACTGCAGCTCACTAGACTCTCCCCCTTCCGTCACCCCCCAATTCCCCCCGCTCCCCATCTTCCTCACTCGTACAGAAAACCCCCGCTCACCTTCTTCCTCACTCGTACAGAAAACGCCTGCTCCTCTTCTTCCTCGTTCCTACAGAAAACCCCAGCCATCCTTCTTCCCCACTCGCACTGCCACTAGGCTCGTCTCTCGCTACTCTGCTCAAACCTGTGAGCTCGGCGCGACACCCGCAAGGAAAATGGAGTCGGCTGGCCCCAGTGCCAAGAAGATGAGGCTCCCGCCAGCAGCGACGCCGGTTGTAGATCCCGCACCCGGCAGCGTGGGGAGAAGCGGTGAGCCCCCCCCCCCCCCCCCCACCCGGATCTGAGGAACCCGTAGAATCTCCGGTGGACCGCATCAGCAATCTCCTGGACGACATCCTTGGGGAGATCATCTCCCTTCTCCCCACCAAGGATGGCTGCCGCACACAAGTCCTCGCATCTCGGTGGCCCACTCTTTAGCGCACCGCGCCTCTTAATCTCGACTGTCGTCAAATATCTGTCCTTCCTGAATTTTATCTCCTCAGAGCCATCGTCTCCTCCCACCAGGGTCCTGTTCAACGCCTCTGCATCCCGGCATGCTACCTGCTGGCCATACCCGGCATGGTGGACGCCTGGCTGAAATCCACTGAATTCGAAAAACTCCAGCAGCTTGAGTTCTACCATTACTATGAAAAATATATGCCACGATCCCAACTCCATGTATTTGTGCCCACACCACCGTTGTCCATCTCGTGGTTTTCCTCCTCTCTCCACACCCTCACCATAGCCCAGTGCCATCTACCAGACAATCTGGTACTAATGATTCGACTCCCACTGCTAAAAAGACTTTCGCTTGTGGTGGTTGATCTGTCGGAGGCCTCACTGCACAGCATCGTCCACTCTAGTTACCCTGCCCTGGAGCACTTGCTGATTGTTTTGGGAATAGAAATCCATATCAGTTGTCTTGAAATAAAGTCGCCTCACCTTAAAAGCATTGGAATTTATTTTGAAGGACAGCAGCTCATCATCGAAGATGCCCCTTCACTTCAAAGGTTGCTCCTTGATTATTGTTATAAACCTTCGCAAATAACTATCATCTCTGCGCCTAAACTTGAGGCCTTGGGTGTAATTCGTGATCCGTTTGTACATCACGACAAGGTGTTTGGCTCCACACTTATTCAGGTACTGTATATTATCATCTACACTTTTGTAATCACAAGCTGCATTTTTCATTTGTGCGCATAAGTTTTATATCATCTTGGAGTACACTGTGGATACTAATATTATGTTATATGCTCAATGAAAAGTTCGTCCATCGATAGCCTATCAATTTTGTTGGATTCTGTCAAGATCTTATATATCGGAATGTTTAGTATTGATCTGAACACAATTATTGGCTTGCTGCGATGCTTTCCATGTCTGGAGAATTTGTATATGGAGGTGATTATTTCATGCACATTAAAAGCCCATATATATTGTACTAGAATTACCGTTCAGCTGTCGCTCTATCGACATACTCATTTTTTAGACCTTAACTGTTTTCAATCTTCATGTCTCCGTAGGCAGCAACACATGAAGAAAAACATATAACCAATCGGTGGCGTAATAAGCACCGGGATTTTCTCAGTTCTCATGACATTCGTTTGAGGACAATAACGATGGAAGGTTATGCATCCAATCAGGCAAACAGAAACTTCGTCACATTCTTCCTGTTGGATGCGAGGTTACTATTATCCATGAGGCTTAAGTTTTTCAAGAAGAAATTTCTCACGGATGGATATGTTGAACAGCAAAAAAAGAAGTTTCATGTCGACAAATGTGCTTCTGAACATGCTCGGCTTCTATTTACAACAACTTGTCGTCATATGCTAGTAAACTTTTTGGCACAGGATGTTGATTTTATGGATCAGACCGACCCATTTGTTTATGACTGCCAAAAATAGTGGTTGGGTTAGATGTTATTGCCATGCATGTTCAATCTGGGTTTTCTCTAAACCTGATGGACAATTAACCCTCGTTCTTTTGTACACTTTGTAATCTGGGTTTCAACTCGGCTGTGACTCTCATATTTTGTTTGAAACAAGGCAAATAGCTTGCCATTTGTTTAATTAAGAGAGAAATATTGTAGCAAATCCCAACCAAGGGAAATAACATCACTCTCGCCGGCTGCTTGAGCTCACCGTGCATTACAGAACCCAAGTGATTAGCCCCCACCAACACCCACAAACCTATTTTGAACTAGCACACCAAATGGGCTGTAAATTTTCATAAGAAAGGCTGCATGGTCGTGACAGATTTGGATTCTAACATTTGGGACCCACGAGGAAAAAGCCTATCCAAGGTGGTGTCGACTTACTAGTCAACAAACGATACTGCCTACCAGCCGTTGGATTGACATCCAACATCTATCATGTATCTTCTATCTCTTGTCTTCTTCCTCCGGCCGCCCAAACCAAACCACCTCGTCGGTTCTGCCTGCTCCCTCCTCCCACGGCTGGCTGCACCTCCGCCGCCCTACCGTACCCTCAAACATTGGCAGTCCCTCCCTCTATTCCCCCACACGTCCTGTTATTCTCCGACAACGTCAGCCCCAACACGCACCCGCACCCGAACCAGTCAACCCTCGTACTCCCCTCCGCCTGTGACCGGGCCGGCGCATCTTCCATGGCTCCTGTTCGTTCCGTCCGAGGCCTCGCTGTCGTCCTTCGCCTTGGTTCGCTCGCCGTGCGTGGTGCGCCGCCGTCTGGCGTTGACAACGTGGTCAACAACTGAGAGGAATAAGGAGATGACTGTACATGGAGAGGATGACAGTAGGGACCCACCAAGGTCATGGCAGTACGCAAGCAAGTGCCTCGTTATTACATGCCCAAAAAAATGGTTCCTTCTAATGGTTGGACATCTGGGGCCCATGCCATTGTCAACGTAGTCAATAAATGTGAGAATTACACAACGAGCGGCTGACACCAGGGACCCAGCAGGTCGCGTAGTTGTTATTTACTTTTTTTAGGAACAAGCAGTTGTCATTTATACTAGTTTTAGAGATGGATCAGGGTAACAACGGGGCTATGCGGGGGCTGTGGCCCGTCTAGCCAGGGTTTTATTTTATGTTTACCACATCATGAGCCCAGTTGTGTTTTTTTCTTTCTGAAAATGGCTAGCCCAGTTCTACCTTTTTAAAAAAAATACCCAACGGAGGCCTACTTGCTTTCTCAGCCCTGCTAGGCTGCAAAGCTTTCAAGGGGAGAGCAATGTATTCGCTTACCTAGAAAATGAAGTAGTAAGAAATGGGATGAAAATTTTAAAAACACAGCAAACCGGCAATTAGTTTCAAATATCTTTTTTTAAGATTTCAAGATTTCGAATTTAATAGTTTTTTGTGGTGAAAATTATGTTGGATTTTAAATTGATATAAATTTATTATTTTTAAATTAGTTTGAACGTGATTTGAAATTTCGGGATTAAAAATAGTTCGGACCGCACCGAAATATGAAAATTTGGTTGAATTTTTAACCGTGGCTAGAATATGGGATGTAATGGTAACAAAAAGAATATGGGCTTAAAAAAATCCTTAAGAATTAGCCAATGGGCTATACATTTATTAGCCATAATGGCAGATGGGTTGTATGTTGTTTTCCACATATTTGAGGCTGACTTGTGGGCCTACTAGGTTGACGCGTACGCTTTCCTAAAAAAAGTTGGCGCACAGGCAAAGCCTTGTCAACTTAGTCAACACACGAGAGCAGTTACTATTGGATGTCCATCCAACGACCGTCATGCTTCTTCAATCTCTGCTCTTCCTGCTCCTGCCGCTCAAACCAGCGCCGGCGGGACTGCCTGCTCCCTCCTCTCGTGGCCGGCTGTGCTGCCGCGCAGGCCTCACTGCCCCACCCTACTCCCATCGCTGGCCTGGCCATCCCTCTACTCACCCACACCTGCTGTTATTCTCTAGCAACGGTAGATGAACCAGTAAACCCTCGTACTCCCCTCTGCGTGGGAAACAACTGCCGAGTCTTCCCTGGCTCCGTGTCGTTCCCTTCCTAGGCCTCACCGTCGTGCACCGCCCTGGTGCTCTCGGCGCTGTGTGGTCAACGTGGTCAACGAATGACATCCATCGGAAGAGGACTGTACGTGGAGAGGCTGACAGCTGGGTCCACGGCCGCACGCAAGAAAGTGCCTCCTTATTATGCGCAAAATAATGATTCCTCCACCTGACAGCTAGGACCCACCGAAAGGGCTCTGTATTTCACAAAAAAAACATTCCTCCCGCTGACAGCTCGGACCCACCAGCTATATCTTCGCACGCAAGGAAGTGCCTCCTTATTACGTACAAAAAAATGAATAATCCCCCTGCTAGCTGGGACCCACCATAGTGGGAGGCTGACTTGTGGGCCCACTAAGTTGACGCGGACGGAGGGCTTTGTCAACTTAGTCAATATGGACGATTCTAGCTCCAGTGACCGTACGATGTCCATCCAACGGCCATAGTGCTTCTTCAACCTCTGGTCTTCTTGCTTCAGCCGCCCAAACCAGCGCCGATCGTGCCGCCTGCTCCTGCCTCCCATGGCTGGCTCTACTGCCGCGCAGGCCTAACCGCCCCACCCTACTCCAACCTCTGGCCAGGCCATCCCTCTACTCACCCACAACCCATGTTATTCTGCGGCGACGGCAGCCTCACACCGCAGCCAAACCAGTCAACCCTCGTACTCCTCTTCGCGTAGACATCCACTGCCGTGTCTTCCCCGGCTCCGCGTCGTCCCCTTCCTAGGGCTTGTCGTTGTCCACTGCTTTGGTGCTCTCAGCACAGCGTGGTCAATGTGGTCAAGGAACGACTTCCATCGAAAGAGGACTGTACATGGAGAGGCTGACAGCTGGGTCCACGGCTGCAGCAAGGAAGTGCCTCCTTATTACGCGCAAAATAATGATTCCTCCACCTGACAGCCGGGACCCACCGGACGGGCCACCATATTTCGCAAAACAAAAAAATGTTCCCCCCCTGACTGCTGGGACCCACCAGCTACATCTTCGCACACAAGGAAGTGCGTCCATATTACGGGCAAAAAATATGATTCTCCCCTTGACTGCTGGGACCCACCAGCTATATCTTCGCATGAAAGGAAGTGCCTCCTTACCTCCCTGACAGCTGGGACCCACCCGGTCAAACCGTACGTAGGGTTGCCTGTCTGGTCGCGAACGTGTACGTACATACTGGTCGATCGGTCTGTCTGCAGCGATGAACCGTGGCGGAGTAAGGAAGGGCATGTGTCGTAGTAGAGGCACGGACGTAGCATGTCACGTAGTCCCTTCTATATCGTGTACATGTACGTATAGCCACGCTGCAAGAAAGTAAATACAGCTACGTACCAACATATGGGCGGGGTCTCGAACACGTACAGTGACGGCGTCATGTTCATCGGCAGCCAACCGGCTGGGTCGGAACAGAGAAACTGCGTCGTGTTCATCAGGAGGCAACGGAATGCGTCCTGTTCATCGGGAGCCAACCGGCTTGGACGGAATAGCCGAAACGAGGCCTGGTGTACCGCAAAACGGAGGAAACGGCCTTCTGTTCGACCGCCTACGGTCGAAACAGGATCCTGTTCATCGGGAGGGGTCTGGCATACCGCAAAACGGAGGAAACGGACTTCTCTTCGACCTGCTACGGTCGAAACGGGGTCCTGTTCATCGGGAGGGGTGTGGCGTACCGCAAAACGCTACTCCATGGGCTACTGTTCATCCACCGTTTACTGCCCCGCTCCAGCCTCCACGGGCTACTGTTCATCCACCATCGACCTCCTCCAGCCTCCACCTGCTACTGTTCATCCACGGCGTCTCCCTCCTTCCTCCACGGGCTCCTGTTCATCCAGCCTCCACTAGCTACTGTTCAACCAGCCCTCCACAGGGTCCTGTTCATCCAGCCTCCACTGGCTACTGTTCAACCAGCCCTCCACGGGGTCCTGTTCATCCACCCCCAACCGGCTCGATCGGGGTCATGTTCATCCAGCGGCAACGGCCTCTCCTACCATGGGGTATTATTCATCCAACCCCCACCGGGAATTGTTCATCCAACCCCCAACAATGCTCATTGTTTATCAAGAGGTAGCAGCTGGTTCGATCGGCTTCAGTTAGCAGCAGTAGCGAAGGAATCGCTCAGGTTCAGTTAACAGCCAAGGGATCAATCGGTCCGGTTCAGTAACATAGCTAGTGCAATCGCTCGCGTTCAGTAAGCGAACGCCTCGCTCGGGTTCAGTTAGAGCCCAATGGCTCGCACACACGCGCATAGTGTACGAGAGAAACGCGCAAACCTCCGTGCATCACTCGGCCCCGACCACCCACCGTAACCAGGAACTCCCCGAAATTTTCCTCGCCCTCGCTTCTACCATGGTTTTTTCCGTCATGGACGGCCCAAAGAATGTCATGCAGTTGAGTCTCCGGCCCGCCCAGGAAGAAAAGCCCATTTTTTGTCATGATTTTTTGTCATAGAAGTAGGAGCCCACCACGTCTATGATGATACCAGGTTTTGTCACAATTATCGTCATCGAAGTGTCATAAGCATGACAGAAAAAAAAATCGTTCGACCCAAAATGTCACGGATGTGTCTTTTTTTTGTAGTGACTGCTGCCGCTCCAAGGCTTGCTTCCGGACCTTCTGCTTAATGGGCCGAGCATGAGGGCAGACAGCAAGGTGGTGCTCGATTACCTCCCTGGGAACACCGGGGATGTCAGATGGTTGCCAAGCAAACACATCGACATTCGCCCGCAGGAAGGCAACGAGCGCGCTTTCCTATTTGTCATCAAGGGTGGAGCTGATAGTAAATGTACCATCAGCGCCAACCAGCCCTGCCGGGACCTTCTTCACAGTGGGTGCAGCAGCCTTGGATCTCTTGCTAGTGGAACTCTCCGGCAAGTCATCGACAGGTGCAGCGTACTATGGAGAGGCGCGCTTCCCGGATTCCTTGCCGGTATCCTTGCTATCTTTTCTCCCTTGTTTGTTTTCCTTGGCGGGGATTGCAGCTTCCGCGGCCTCGGCAGCGACCGCATCCCAGTACATATTGTCCACGCATATAATTGTGTCCTTCTTGTCTGATGGGATAGAAATAACGCCCATCGGTCCTCGCATCTTAAGGGTGTTGTAGGCATAGTGGGATGCCGCCATGAATTTTGCCAGGGCAGGTCGTCCAAGTATCCCATTGTATGGCAACGGAAGCTTGACCACATCAAACACAATCTTCTCAGTTCGATAGTTCAATTCTCCTCCAAATGTCACCGGTAGCGTGATCCTCCCCTTTGGACGGCTCCTGCCGGGGTTGATCCCTTGGAACATGCCAGTAACCTTGAGCTCTTCATCTGTTATCTACAACTTCCTGATCACCTTAGGGGAAATCAGATTCAACCCGGCCTCACCGTCAACCAACATCTTTGTGACCTTGAGGTTGCGGATTGTTGGTGATACCAACAATGGCAAGCACCCTACCGCGGTGGTGCGGTCAGGGTGATCCTCTTCGTCAAAGATGATGGGCGTGCGAGACCATTTGAGTGGTTTCCGTGAATCTGCTGCTGGCTCCACAGCATTGACCTCACGCGCCCATTGTTTTAGCTGGCAGTGAGAGAAGTGCAAAGATGCGCCCCCGTCAATGCACAGGGCGTCAATGGCTTTCTGAAACTCTTGCTCGCTGGTTTCCTCTTCATCCCCTTCATCGCTTTCGTCACCACATTCCTTCTTCTCATGGCCTTTAGCAGGTTTCCTTTGATGTTGAGGGACCTTGCCGGGGTGGCCTCCTCGGCTGCCTCGGCCCTTCCCGCCAACGCCATCTTGGTCTCTCTCCTTGTCACGCTTCTCGTACTTAGCTTTCTGCTTTTTGACGAGTTGCTCAACTTGATGACACTCTTGGAGATCATGGCCCTTGGTTCGATGGATCTTGCAGTATGGCATGTCAGCCTTCCCAGCCTTCTCGGCCGCCGCAGCTTGCCGGCAGTCAACGCACGCAGCAACTTCCTTGCCGGGGGCTTCGGCCTTGGCCTTCTTGCCGGTACTAGGAGCACCTGATCCCTCGACAGCCAGCACTGCTTTCTCTTTGCGCTTCTTGTTGCGTTTCTTGTTTTCTTCTTCTGGTTGGAAGTATCGTCATCATCTTCTGAGTCAATGTCGACGCCATCCTCTTCTCTGGGGAGTCGCCTCCCCTCCTCCGTACGGGCGCACTTATCTGCCAAGGTGTAAAGCTCGTTCACAGTCTTGGGCAACCGGGCGTTCATCTTGGAACGTATCTTGCGGTTGCGTATGTTGGACTGGAACGCGGCAATCACAGCTGCCGGGTGGATATCTGGAATGTTCCTGTGCACCCAGATGAACCTCTGCATGTACTTCCGCAAACTCTCCCCTTCCTTTTGTGGAAGGAGCTGCAAATCACTGGGCCGCCCTGGTTCTTGATGGTCGCCCGTGAAGGAACCAACAAACTCGTGGCACAGGTCAGCCCAAGTCGAGATGGAGTTCTCCGGCAAGTGCATCAGCCACGACCTCACATTTGGCTTGAGCGCCAAAGGTAAGTAGTTGATGAATACCTTTTCATCTCTTCCTCCGGCGGCTTGAACGGCGATGGTGTAGATGCTCAAGAACTCTGTCGGGTTCAGTCTTCCATCATATTTTTCTGGTATCTCTGGCTTGAAAGTACGGGCAAACGGCCAACGGACTTGCCGCAACTCGTAAGTGAAGGCAGGACACCCAACCTCGAAAGGCAGGTATGCGTCTCCACTGGGCGGAGGCTCGTTGACGTCGGGACCATTGCGCCTGTCAGACTGGTGGTGGGTTTCGCGGTGCCGTTCTATGGTGACGCGCGCGTCTTCCCTCCGCATGTCTTCCAGGATCTGCCACTAATCTCGACAAGCTCGAGGATCAGATGAAGCCATCGACACTTCGTCAGGTTCTTGGCCACGCGGTTCTGGCCGCAGCTCCTGTGCTACCTGCCGTGGGGGGGACTGCACCATAAGGTTGGCCCCTTCAGCATGGCTAGTGTCTCGGGCTATCGTCGCTGCGTGCGGATGCCGTGGCGAGCCCGCTCGCTGTGATCCCCCCACCTCAGCGAAACCAATCAAACTTTGAATGGTGGCTCTCCATTCATCCATTTGATCGACCGCTGGTGGGAATCTCAACAGGAGCTGGGCTCGCGCCATGGCTTCCGAAGCAGTGCTTGGCATGGACAACGACGCGGATCGCGACGTCCCCCGACTTCTGACGATACCGGTAGTGGCGGCATCGTGTTCTCGTCGTTGCGAGCCAGTCGCAAGGGCGGCGTGACGACGAGAACGACGCGCTTGGGGGTTGACAACCCCATTCGGCGCTTCGTCTTGATTGCCTTCCCCTGGGGAAGGCGCGTGCCCCGTAGTTGCACCCGCAGTGGGGGCAGCTAGGGGGTTGCGATTCGGGCCGAATCAGGTGCCATCACTGCGGCTGCGTCCTCCAGTGAGGTTGAGAGGCGGAGATTGAATATTCTCCCACCCGCACCTTGTGGAGCATGGCCGCTAGGATGTTGTTGATGATGTCCTCCTCCGACGCCTCCTGCTCCCACCTCGGCCGCAGAGGGAATGGTGACGGCGCCGCCCACGCCGGTCATGTTCCATGCGGCGTCCGCATCCCCTGACGCCACCGCAGCCCCCATGGGATCAGTGGCTGCATGCGAGGGGGCCTTCGAGGTGGAAGGGTGGGCTGCTGCACCAGACTTTTTCTTGGGCGCCATGGATGATGAAGCCGTCGATGAAGAAGATGGTGATGAAGATTGACACCCTGTTTACTTCCTCGGGTTCGCACAAGCGCTCCCCCCTACCTGGCGCGCCAAAGATGTCGTGGTTCGACATCATCACCTATGGGGCCATCGGCCCCTTTGTGGTTCATCAAGGGGGAAGGGCACGTTGCACAAAGAGCGGAGGCCGTAGAGCAGCACGACAATGGTGACGCGAGTGATTTTTACCTAGGTTCGGGCTGCCGCAAGGCGTAAAACCCTACTCCTGCTTTGGTGGATTGGACGAAGGACCGTGACGAATGCGCAGTGCTCAAGCCCGGCAAGGTCGCCTCGGGGAGAGTAGCTACGCGCGTATGAGTGTACAAGGGTCCGAATCCTTTCTAAGGTTGCATCGGCCCTTCTTTTATAGGTCAAGGGGTTACCACAATGGCAAAATAGTCATTATCCAGTGATTAGATAGCCACAGTGCTATCATACCTAACTCTGCAGATAGGACAAGGTGCATTAAATGCACCGCTTAGTGTCACATCGTGGATGTAGCCCGGCAAGCCTTGCCGCGCCATTCAGCCACCTTCTCGTCTGCCTGCATGACACACCCCTGGACGGGTGTCATTTAGGTGTGATCCTCCTCAGGAATGGTTGCCACGTGCCAAATGATAGCCACTTAACCATTTGGGGGCTCGACACCGCAATGATAAGTGGCTTGCGTCGCTGTGAGGTGGAGCGGTGGAGCCTTGGCGGGATAGCAGGCCGCCAGCGCCCCGGCAACCCTTGCCGGGGAGGTCTTGGGACTTGCCCTTGGGGTGGCCTCGACCTGACCAGGCTCGCCTGCCCGGCAAGGGAGGTTTTTCCCTTAGTGATATCTTGTCCCTTTGGCTTGTCTTGGTCTTCTTGATCCGCCCTTTGATTTCTCAAAGAGCTATCTCTTCTGCTTGGCCTTGTCTTGTCGCTGTAACCTTGCCCTTGAGCCTGTGTACAGTCCGGGTAACATACACCAGGGTTTGTTGCACCGACACATTCGAATCTCTAAGAGACTTATATTTAGGAACGGATGGAGTAGTACAGTATGTTCCTTGTCGAGAAGTGGAGCAGGGACATTTGCAGTCGACAGGTTTGTTGGGTCACTTCAGATGGATGCTTTCAACTATTCTAGATGGTCTGCCATAATATCCGGGAAATGCTGGGAGCTATGTCGTCTTTGAGAGTCTAGACTGTTAGTAACAGTATTGTGCCTTCAGTTGAATAGAGCTGCCCCTTTTGGGGCCGAAGCCTTTCTAGCCGTACCGGCAATACAAGCCCATATGTTCCAGCTAGTTCCACTTTTCTGATTTTACTCGTGAGGCTTAGGGTTTTCCCCTTTTATCTACACTACTATGATCTGCGTAAGTGCTTTATGTCATACTAGCAGTACTCCACCCTTCAAGCTAAACAACACAACACTCATAATTCCAAAGCTTAGTTGTTCAAATAAGATTGTGATATGATACTGATATTAGTTAACAGACACATTTAATTGGTTAGCTAAAGGTCCCACTTGAGTTTCCAAATAAATGTTGCGACATATAGAGAGGCAGCAGGAATTGCATTTCTTTGTCACTTGTTGACTGTACTTTCTTGTCCATACCAAATCTTAGTTGTTATTTCAAAGCAAACATCAGTTGCTAAGTACCCTTTGTGCGGTTTGCAGCTTTAGATCTGCCATGCCACTGCCATGGTCAACACTATACTCATCATGCTTGCGTTTCCCCATTTTATGATGACCACGATCAGCCTACGTGATTCGTGTCTTAATAGCACTGCCCCACCCATCAAGCTAAACAAGCTTAGTTGTACAAATTCGAATATGATATTATGCTGATATTAGTAAAGCCGAGACATGTTTAATTGGTCACCTAAATGTTCCTACTTTAGTTTCGAAATGTATGTGGGCCACATATGGAGAGACCGTAAGGAATAGTATTTCTCTGTGCACTCTGGTTCATCATGGGTGGGCAACAGACATTGCATAGAAAGACTTGTAATATCTTCAATCCGCTTGCTCTTTTGCTCTTCTTTAACATTATCCTCTTCTCTTCTTTTTTAATAAGTATGTTCCTTGTTGGGAAGAGTAGCAGAGACATTTGCGGTCGACTAGTCAGGTCGAGTTGTTCTCCCTTAGTATATTTTGAATCTGTCAGGTCAGGTCGACTTGTTCTTCTTTACTATATGTTGAAGCTGTCATGTGTGAAGTATCATCACTTTTGGAGCTCTCATATTTTGAGTAGTAGGCCACATTATATTAATGCACACACCAAATTACAGCATGCATGGCATCTCTCAGAAGAATTGCAGAGATAGCACAAATGGGTTTACAGGGAGGCAGTATTGGATTAGAATCACTTCTGCATTACAAAGATAATCTCACTTATTTTTATGTTTTCATGCATGTCAGGTATTGAACATGATCAAAAAAAATATGAGAATGGGTGCACGAGAGGAATATTGCGGAACAATCCACTGGCTAACAAACTTGGCATGGTGGAGCATGGCCTATCTTACTCACCCATCATGGTGCTTTCTCTAACTTGGCAAGGTTGTATTGGTCGCACATATTTGGCATATGACCTCTTGCATTACTTCTACTTTGTTACACCACCATCTGCTTAGTTTAAGCATCATATATGAGTATATGCCATACCTATCCATTTTCTGTACCTATTCCATGTGTCATCATACTATGTTTTTTCCAGTCAAATGTTGTTCTTTCGTAATAGATGTCCAAAAGGAAGAGGGTGAGTGCGGATCCTCAAGGAGTACAAACTAGGTATTTGGAAAAGGTAGTGATACCTGTTAAATCTAATAGATCAGCAGCCACAGAAAACACAGGCCCAACTGTACCACACTTTAGCCCTACTCCACTGGCCAAACCCCTATTAGAACTGCAGAGAGCCCAGCGTCTGGTACTGTCTATGATATCAATTCAAAATTTGAACTCCTACATTTCTGCATGTGCCTTACATAGGATCTCACAACAATACTGGGCACTGCATTGCTCTTGTCAGTACCTCTTAACTTTGTCAGCATACTTACACTCATTGTAGTTTGATTATGTAGCATCACTGTAAATGTTCGCTTCCTTATCCTCCCTTTGCTCGAAATTATAAGATCTATATTTACTCTTAGATAAATGTAGAATTAACACAATGATTATGAAGTTTTGGATTGCTCATGTAAGTACCTGTTGTCATGTACTCCCTCTGTATCGAATTAATTGTTGCTCAATTGGATGTATTTCGAACTTAATAGTGCTAGATACATCCATTTGAGCGACAAGTAATAACGGACAGTGGTAGTATTACTGTACTTGCATTGCGAGATAGTTGATTGTCTAGCATTACCCTGCATCTTATCTACCCTGCCCTCCACTTTCTCCAAATTATCAGATCTACATTTACTCTTACCAAAATGTTGAATAAAGCCAATGCCACTACACACATTGATGTCTGCATTCCTCATGTCAGTACCTTTTGCCTTGTAACGCTGTACTTAATTAATAACTATTTGATTATGTATCATCACTCTGCACCTGAGCTTCATTATCCTCTATTTCTTCCAATATTATTTGATCTATATTTACTCTTTACAAAATGTAGAATAAAGGCAATGCTTATAAAGAAGTTTCTTTCAGGAATTTCTTGAATTATCCTTCCATCGACATGGAGAAGGGCTTTGTCCAGACAGTGTTAACATGTAATGTAAGTTCATCCTTCTCAAGCCTTCAAACTTTGTTCTAGTATAGATTTGGATAGGCATCATTTCCTCCATTGCTGTTTACTTTGGTGTTTACATCTGATTGGATGTTTGCAACAACTACCAGTTTTAAATTGTAGTTGTAAAAACATGTTCCTTATGCAGAACAGATCCATTTATTTTCTTATATAATTGTGAAACCTATTATGTGTCTCCTTGTTTTTCTTTCAGAGTCATATCTCTTATGCCAGGCAGAACTTTAGGGAAGATAGTGAGCCAAACCATATTGAAGAGAGTGAGATGACCCCAAGGTCATGTCTTGATGAAGACAGTGAGTTTGAGCTACTCACCAACAGCTGTGAGACAACCTCTGTGCAGTTGCTGCCTCAATCAGTTCGAATTCTTCAGTCTCAACTTAAAGCGAAAAGTCTTGCTTCATCTCAGCACTGACTTGATGTCAATGATGCAAAGAAGACCTCAGAGGACAGCCTTGCGGGCTTTGGTGCTATACAGTTAGGGTTAGAGCATCTATCGTTGACACAACTGAGGTCTCATCAGCTTGTTCTGCTGCTTGCGGTGCACCTCCAGGCCAGGCCTAATGCCTTCTGAAGTGCTCTTAGTTTTGTATATTCTTTTTTTGGCGCGTTTATATGCACTGGTGGCAACCTTTGATGCCCAGTGTATGTAATCCGCGGTCTCATTGTGCTTTATTATCACCGATGGCGAACTTTGATGCCCAGTGGATGTAATATGCCATAATTTCTTTATTCTATAGTCTAGGTTTATTCTTAGTCGGTATGCTGTAATTTAGGCCGGAAGCTTCAACGGATCTCAATGTTGTCGGTCTTCAGGCCGGCCCAACTCGCTACGCTATATCTGGGCCGAAATGTGGGCCTATAATCATTTTGGGCCATTAGCAGGTCTAAACGTATAGTAGTTTTTCGCCTTTAACAGGCCAAGGAAAGTTCTGGCCAGCTAGGCCAGAGAATACCAGGGGCTTTTAACAGGCTAAAAACTAGATTGGGCTAGCTTTGAGCCAAAAAATTCACAGGCCGAAACTGTCTTAGGCCCAAATAGAAAACGAGCCATTAACAGGCCAAAATATATCTCGGGCCCTGTTTGGCCCAATAAAATTATGGGCTTTAAGCAGGCCGGTATCCACAAGGGCCGTAGGCCCAACTGTGTCACGGGCCATTAAAAGATGGGCTGTAAGCAGGCCGAATTCAACACGGGCATTAATTAGGCCCAACTGTTACACGGGCCATTAACAGGCCGATAGGCACGTTGGGCTGAAATTTATCCATGAAGACTACGGGCCGTTAAGAGGCCTAAAGTCACTTTGGACAAGAAATAGCCCAGTTTCAGCACGGGCCGTTAAATGGCCTAAAGTGAAACCGGGCCGACAACAGCCTAGATGCACCATGGGCTGCTAACAGGCCGAAACTATTATCGGGCTGAACTGGTAAATGGGCATTTAATAGGCTGAAATACAAACCCGGCTTAGAATGGGCCCAAAAGAACAGTGGCCTGTTAATGGGCCAGATCTGATATGGGCCTTAATATGACCCAAAACATGGCAGGCTGTTAATTGGCTGGCCCACTAGTATCTAAAAAATATAGTGGGCCTTTAGCTGGGCTGGCCTTTTTACCTTAAATGGGCCATTGTTGGGCTGAGCCACATGTCGACGTATCATAGGCGCGTCCCGTCCATTCGCTAGATGACAATTGTCCCAACGCTGAGTTGACACATGGATCCGCTGGCGAATGAGAATTTTACACATGGAAAATCCCCATTGGTCGGGGCTGTTAATGGGTTATCGGATCCAAACCGGAACCCGATAGCTTAACGGCGACCCGTTAAGGTGGATGCCACGTGTCGGTTACCCTTGACGAAAACACTTCCATGACGCGCCATTTATCGTCATGGAAGTGGACACTTCCGTGATGATAATTTTGGTATTGTCATGGAACACTTCTACAACAGCACAGGTATGACTATCTAGATTCTGTCATAAAATCGTCATGGATGTACATGCATGACAGAAAATGTGACCTACTGTGACAAACACGTATCATCACGGAAGTGTATTTTTTTTGTAGTGACCGTGCCCGGATGATAGCCGATCTCTGACACGACGTGGCCCGGGTTAGGGGTGCCGCACACCAGATGTGTTTCACAAATGAGGTGATGCAGCATCAGTTCCTCGAAGGGTTGAAACCCGTGAACATCGAACAATACGACGGGACAACATACCCAACCATATGGATCGAAGATTTCCTTCTCCACATTCTTAGGGCTTGAGGAGACGATCTCAATGCCATCAAATATTTAGCACTGAAGCTTAAAGGACCGGCCAGGCATTGGTTGAACAGCCTCCTCGAAAACTCCATTGGGAGCTAGGAAGAGCAGGAGGATGCCTTCCGAGCTAACTTCCAAGGCACCTATGTTCGGCCCCCGGATGCCGACGACTTGAGGCACGTTGTTCTTAAGCCCGTAGAGTCAGCCTTACAATTTTGGAATCAGTTCTTGACCAAAAAGAACCAGATCATCGACTGTCCGGATGCAGAGTCAATAGCTGCTTTCAGGCACAGCATCCGGGATGAATGGCTCGCTCGCCAGCTCGGCCAAGACAAGCCAAAAACAATGTCGGCTCTCACCTCTCTAATGACCCGCTTTTGCGCGGGCGAGGCCAGTTGGTTAGCTCATAGAAGCAACCACTTGGATGAACCCGACACTTCAGAAGTCTGGGAAGGAAACGGGAAACCACGGTGCAACAAGAACAAGAGACGGCACAACGACAGTGAAGCCGATGACACGGCAGTAAATGCCGGGTTCAGCAACTCCAAATCAGAACCACAGAAAAAGCCCTCTAAAGGGAACCGGGATGGCCCGACCGCGTTGGACAAGATCTTGGATAGACTCTGCCAGATTCACGGCACCCCATACAAGCCCGCCAACCACACCAACCGTAACTGTTGGGTGATCAAACAGGTCGGCAAGCTCACAGCCGAGGAGCAAGGCAAGGGCCCCCGCAGCAAGGACGACGACGAACTTCGCGGGCCGAATAATGGAGACTAAAAGCAGTTCCATCCCGAGGTAAAAACCGTGAATATGATCTATATCACACATATACCTAAGGAGCGGAAGCGCGCACTTCGGGATGTCTACACCATAGAGCCGGTGGCCCTGAAATACAACCCATGGTTGGCCTACCCCGATCACCTTCGACCAAAGAGACCGTCCGACCAGTATCCGTCATGGAGGAACTGTGGCCCTGGTGCTTGACCCATCATGGACGGATACCACCTCACCAGGATCCTTATGGACGGAGGCAGCAGACTCAATCTGATTTACTCAGATATAGTGAGCAAGATGGGAATCGATCCATCAAGGATCAAACCTAGCAACACCACCATTAAAGGGGTAATCCCGGGCGTCGAAGCACGCTGCTCGGGCACCGTCACTTTGGAAGTAGTTTTCGGCTCGCCCGACAACTTCCGTAGCGAGGGCTTGATCTTCGACATCATCCATTTCCGCAGCGGCTATCACGCACTTCTCGGCCGTATAGCGTTCGCTTGCTTTAACGTCGTACCCCACTACACATATCTGAAGCGCAAGATGCATGGACCTATGGGTGTCAACGGTAACACTGAGCGCTCGCTCCGAACTGAGGAGCACACAGCAGCTCTGGCAGCCGAAGTACAGGCCAACAAAGGGGCATTGAAAACCCAGGCCCACATCAAAGCGCTGGATGCACACAAATGAGCCCGACCTTCAGCACCACTTCCGGAGCCTTCAAGTCCTCACCCTAAATAGGGATACGCTCCCCATAGCATGGCTTCTTTAGCCATGAAATACATACCTCGGGTACACCATTTCGCGCTTAAAATTCCATGTGCAGCTGTGGGGGAAAACAATCGAAGGGTCAAGTATTCGGCTCGACCGCACTATGACCAAATATGTCTTCAGACCGTTATCAGGTACCATCTAGGGCCTGGTTAGCATAAAGTGATATACTGCGGCAGCTCCTCAAGACCCTCTTTCAAGGTCCCGTCCATCGATATCCATTTCTCCTGTCTACGGAACCCTCCCACAGAGCGAAGGCACAGACGTACAACAGGGCGCAATAAGGACGTCAAACCACTCATAGAGGCCCTATGTAAACCTTCCCTCTGTCTTTCTTTGTACAAAGTATCTGTAATAGTTGCTTCGGCAGTTTGAATTGTATGGTTGGACATCACACATTCATCGGAATAAAGACCATCATCATGGTCCCATTGCAGTCGTTTATGTTGCATATCTCTTTTATGCCGAAACAAACTCGTTCGATACATGTTTGCTCTAGATGCGATCGGCTAATAAACCGAGGGCTCGACTATAAATCTCGCCCCAAGCATCATTCTGGCACTATCTTTATTTTACGTGCTCGACGTCTCGGATATTGCATTACATGAATCGGCTCCGAATTAAGTCTTTGGTCAATAGTTGGGTTGCCCAGGTCCTGTGCTTGCCCTCTTATGTTCCGCATTTTTCGGCTAGGAGGGTAAAGGGAGAACCACTGCGATTGTACTTCCAGCTCGTCTGGTTAAGTACCTCAGTGGAGAAAGCCGAAAACTGACTGTCATAATAAGCGAGAACTGGTCGGCGATCCGATGACAAGTGTCAAACTAAAAATCGATGGAGGTTATTTCGTGTCATACAAAGGGTTGTTGTAACAGAAACCAAGTGATGATGGTGTTAACCTCGGCACAACCAAACATCACGAAACACTGGGGGCTAGTCACTAGCTCCCGCAGTCAAGCTCCTATGGCTAAGTGAAAGCATTAAAGCCGCATAGTGTGATTGCCTCGTTTCTCCTACACACTACCGCCTCTGGGCACCGAGACGTCAACTAAGGGTTCAAGTGTTAAGGAAGAAACACACTTTGCAGTATCTATAAGGGGGTCGAAGCCGACGACTGGTAACTTTCAGTCTAAAACGGCCGCACAGGAGTCAAAATAATTAAACAGAGCATAGTAAATCATGCCAACCGGTTGCATTATAAAGCACAAAAAGTTTCAACTTGCTCGGTTAAATGGCAGTACATTCACTCATAAATTATATCTTTAGAGCACTGGGCCTCTATCGCCCGAGCACCATCCATCACAATGGAAAAATATTGCTCGGGGCGCCTATGCTCCTTCCCAGGGGGCGGCGGTCCGGTGGCCATCTCGGCTGGCTTGATCTTCGGCCAGTGCACCATGGTCTTGCCGAAGGCCATCCGAGCTCCCTCGATGCACACAGAATGCTTCCAGACGTCAATCCAGGGTGCAACGTCACAAAACCTCTACACCAGGCCAAAGTAGCTGCTTGGCAGTGATTCCGAAGGCCACAAATTGACGTAGAGATCCTTCATCGCTGGCTCCGCCCTCTGATGCAACTCCAGCAACTGCTTCATCTAGTTGTTGAGGAGGGAAGGGTGCTCGGGGGCTTGAAACTGTGCCCAAAACAACCTCTGCTCGACATGACCCTCACGGGACGTGAAGTACTTCGTTGCATCGGACGCACTCCTCAAAAGCGCATGGTGAACGCCATACTTGCGTGAGCAATGCAAACCTATTACCACCAAAGGCACATCGTAGTAAGTACGGCTTACCATCCGTAATAAGCTTGACTTGGCGGAGCTCCTGTTGGCAGCCTCGCTCCTCCGTCCGTGCCTCCTTGATCGCCGACCTCAACGAGGTCAGCATGGAGACCTGATCCTTACTCTTTTGCTCCAAGTCCTCACATTTTGTGATGGCATCCTGGAGCTCCTGCTGCACCTCGGCCACCCTGGCCTCATGGTGCTGGCTGACAGTCTTCACTGTCGCCAGTTCGGTGACCGCTTGTTCGGCCGCCGCCTTCTGTTGTGTAGCCTCTTGCTGGGCCTTCCTCAACTCAGCTTTGAGGGTTTTGACCTCGGCGGCGATAGCTGCAGCAATGCCAATTGCACCCAGTCCAGGTTAAACTCCAGAAAAATTTCATTACACAAATGGCTATTGTAAATAGCCCAGATCAGACTCACCTAGCGCTTCATTGAACCGTTTGTTAATCCGATCGAGCTCGTCATCGGAGCTCTTGAGCTTCTGATTGAGCTCGGCCCATTCCTCAGCCCGGGCAGCCACCACCAAAGATGATGCCTGCACATTACACTTAACATATCAGACCCCCGAACATTTGATTGCCAATCCTCCGCCGGCGTTCCCTAAATCCGGCCACGGTCTTGGGGGCTTCAGTACGGCAATGACCTATACTGTCGGTGTTCTGGGAACCAGGGTACCCAGACTTGCCTGCCTGCGGCCCACGGCGTGGCTCCATCGATGGCCTGGTATGGCCCATCTTCAGCATCGGCAAGACAAGACCCTCACGAGGGGCCAAGCCTCGCGAGGCGGACGACGCCAAGACCTCCGGAGGGAGCGGCCTCCCTAGGCTGGCTCCTGAGGAGCGGAGATTCCTATGCAAGCACCCATCTCATGAGGTTCGGGTGACGCAAGCCATGACGACCAAGGCCAGGCGGGCGCCAGCAGGCGCAGTGCTGCAGGTTTCCTCTTTGGTGCTAAGGAGGCAAGCGCAGGCGCGGAGTCCCGAGGAATCACCCAAAGGTTTCAATTCCCGTGCAACGAGACCAAGACCGCCAGGACGGCAGGACGAATGTCATCGCCGAGCCCACCACGACGTCACGACCAGAAGTTTTGCAGGCGAAGACCACCTTTCGTCAGGATAAGATGTACTACTTGCCCCCCTTCAAAATTGGCCGTTGTGGGATCCCTTCCCGCCTTCATTTTCTAGGAAGAGGACCAAGGCCGCTATATATAGGTTAGCCACCACCGTAGGAAGGGAGGGAATCCTCAGCTGAAACCCACACAAGAACAGACCTCATGAGGTTGTTCTTCCTCGGTACTAGTTCATCCTCAGCCCCTCACGAGGCCAATCCACCCCAAAGCAGGAGTAGGGTCTTACACAGCAAGGTGGCCCGAACCTGGGTAAACTGCCGTGTCTCTTTCCTTTCCTGTTCATCAAGCTAGGCCATGAGAGCGATGAATCGGTTGGCTGGAGAGGTCGAGTTCTTCGCACACGCCCCAGAGTTCAAACCTTTCTTGGGTCGGCGGAGCCCTGAATTCGACATTTGGCGCACCAGGTAGGGGCGTGTCGAGGCTCTTCTCCGACCTTTGCCCCATTCCCGCTCTAGCCGCCTTCATGGAGGAAGGTCCCCGAGCTTACGCCAAACATTCGGCTGCCAGAGCCGCTCAGGCGGCGCCTGCCGGCCATGGAGCTCGGCGCTCCATGCTCCCCACGACCGTCGCGACCGCCGGAGCGATCGACCGTTGACGGCACGAGCTACTTCCACCCCCCATGTGTTGTGTCGCACTCGCGTCACCGCGGGGTCTTCTGGTTACGCTGTGGCATCATCCCTGCACACTCGCCGAGAGCAGGCAAACACGCGCGCTGCGCTCCTCGTGGCACGCGAGTTACTGCGATGCAGGTTGGTGGAAAGCGGGGACGACGCTTTGCTCGGCCGAGTTGCCGAGCTACTCGATGCCGCCTGCGAGGGCGCATCACCTTTCTGCATCATGCCCATGTCGTGGACGTCGTTGAGAGCTTGCGCCCGCCCCCACGCCGTCCGCTCGCCCTTTCAAGGAGAGCACGGAGGACCTCGCGGCAGGGGTCTGGTGCGAGGCGCCGCTGGCCTGACCCAAGGCGCGTTTCCCCAGGGCACGACCAGGGTAGGCGACCCCTCCTGGAGCCATGCCGAAGGGCTGCCCCCTGATCGACATGACCAGGCGCTAAGGATGATGGGCGGCAGAGCCGGGGGGCTGGGGGCTGGCCTCAGGATGACGGGCCCCGGCGCCCCCATACCGCCGCCAATGGGTTCGTTGTACGGGCACAGGGGAAGCCCGTGCGCACTCCCCTCATCGGCTCGGACGACGGAGCCGCCAAGGTCGCCCGTGACCGGGGTCCTTTACGAGCCAGCCCGGCGCCCCGAGGACGCCTCCCGCGGCAACAATAGTCAGTTACGATCAACACCATTGGGGTATGCCGCGCTAACCTTGGATCGTAGGTAGATCGTGCCAAGACGGTGCACCTCCGGGGGTTGGCCTCACCTTGGGCCAGCAGGACACGCCCGGAGGCCGAACAAGGGGAGCGCCACGCGCGCAGCGGGAGCTCGGCGCGAAGGATTCCCCCGCGCTGCGGGGCGAGCGGCGCCGCCCCCACCCCGGTGTGTGCAAGCCAGAAGCGGGTCTTCTCCTGGGGAAGGCACCGGCGAGCCCTCTCCCCCGGAGGAGGCCCACAGCCCCCTCGCCACCGCTCGCGTGGCCCCTTGTCCCTTGGTCCTGTCCTGGTTTCCGGACGCCCTAACGGTGGCCGGGGGATGCGCGGAGCGGGGTTCCTGCCTAGGGGGGTGGGGAGTGTTCCCCAACTCGCCCATGACCAAGGCCATGCGCCCGTAAAGATCTGCGCTCGTGACACTCTCACGTAATAATGAGTGGGGCTGTACATGCCCCGGAGTCTCCTGAGTGCCGCCCTCGGGCCTCACGGGGGCTCCCACCCACGTCCAAGTGGAAGCACCATGCTTCACGCTGGCAGTTGACACTGTCCCCCAATGACTATGCCCATGCCTAGTGGAAGCACTGAGCTCCGCGCTGGTGAGAAGACTAGTGTAGGCGCCAGACGCGGCTGCCTTCTTTGCTCTCTTTTGTAACCCGATTTGCTGCCTTTGAAATGAAATTTGGAGTTTCGCGCGCCTATTAAAAGAAAAAAAGGGGGGATTTTTTGATTCGTAGTGTTCTTTGCTCTTTGATTTATGTTGGAGGCCTGGCTCCTACCTGCTACTCCCTCTGCGAGCGCCCCGCGAGCGGGGGCTGGGTGTGGTCTGCGCATCTGGGCTAGCCTGGGCAGCGTTAAGGCCCGCTCGGGGCCAAGGACGTAACTGCCGCAGGCCCGCCTGCGCGCACACCTTGCCAAAGCTTTGGCGTTCGACTCCTCGCGCGGCGCCCTCAAGCAAGCCAGCAGGCGCGCGAGGGGGCCTTAAGCTCTCACGAGCCCCCGAAGGGCTCGCCTCAAGAGAGATGTGCCTCTGCGATACAAGAACCCGTCCAAGGCCGCGAACACAAAAGATAAGTCGCGTCAACTACTCTAGTCGGGAGCCCTCCGGCTCACGACGGCACATTTGAAATTAACCTAGAGGGCACATCATTGTTTCATACATTACAGGGGAGCCCCCTCCAAAAAATGCTTTCACGCCCCGTGGGGCCGTGCCTGAAATATGTGCAGGAAAAGCAGGGAATTACAAGCCTAGCGGGATGCGCTATCGCCGGCGTCGCCATCATCGTCATCAGCATCAGCTCCGCCCTCTTCGGTTGCGAGTGCAGTCACATCGTCGGCAAGGGGGAATTCCTGGATCTGGGCGTCCTATGGTCATGCCTTAGGCCCCGCGCCTACTGATGGGGCGCCTTCCCCTCTCGCATAGGAAGGCGTGCCCTGCGCCCCTCTCAGGTTGGGCTCGGGGCTCTCCTCTGGAGGGCCTCTGACCTGGCCAGCGTCACGAGGGAGGCGTTCGGGCACCATGTGGAGGCGTGCTTCAATGCGTGCTCCCGCGAACAAGGCGCAGGGCGCGAGGCGCCAGGCTCTCAGGAGTTCATCACCAAGGCGATCGAGGAGCTTCAGGAGGCGCGAGCCATGCGTGGCGAGCGTCGCCCCGCACCACCCAGTGCAGCTGCGCCCCTGACGTGCTTCTTAGGAGCTCTTTTGGCGATCCCGCGTCGGCCGATGTGGAGGCCGCCCTCACAGCTACGTCTGCATGCCTTTTGGCTTGCCGAACGCAGCTGCCTCGCACCAGCACCACATGAGGAGAGTTCTGGTGGCTCACGAGGCCCGGCGCCAGGCAATCCTGATGGAGGAGGTGCCGGACCCTCGCGAGCCACCGGACCTTCGGAGCCTCACGAGGCTCAGGAGCCAAACGACTCGTGAGGAGCGACCTCTACAGCACGCATCTTCAGCTGCTCCAACACTCCTACAACAACGTTGCCAGGTGACTCTTTGGTTCGTTCAATTAAGGGCGCCCCTCGGGCTGCATTATCCTCAAGCTGCCAGGGCCAGTCCCACAGCCACACCATCTTGATTCATGTACTCCGGACCAGTATGCGTGCCTGTGTTATCATGGTTATTCAATGTTACCCCTGCCGTCTCGTTACCTATGGAGTCACCCCTCGCGGCCTCTACGCGTTGCTAACCCGCCTCTTGCTCATCCCGCAACGGGGGCTACTGGCACGGCGCCTGTGCTCGGATCTGTCCCTGCAGCACTGATAAATCTGAGAGACCGAGCTCTAGCTCACGGCCAGCCCCGCGCACGTCACCTCACCGGGTCCTCAGTGCCTTCATCTCCTTGCCGGAAGATCACCGGCAGGACAACAAGCGCAGCTATGTTTTCTTTCTTTGGCTAACTTGTAGGGACCTCCGGAGCCGGGATCAGCGGCCTCACCAGCACCTCGAGCCGCAACCCCTCGCAAGGCCAGCCACTCCTTTTTTACATAAATCGCTTGCACGTTAAAGGGGGGGGGGCCTGAGCAACGCGCCTCAGGGGCTCCTATTGGCTCTTGAGCCCTCACCCCCTGGCTTTGACCACGGCATCACAACCTGGCATACCAGCGGCGGCTGAGCCCCGCTCGAGGGCCGAGACCTGAGGATGTAGAGCACCCAGATGAGCAAGGAAGAAGGGGTCGGCACGAGTCTTGCCTCGGAGCGCCACCGCCACCAGGACACAGCCAGGCGTTGCACCAAAAGCTGTCCTCACAGCGAAAAGATCACCGCAGGCTCGCCAAGATAAGTCACCCCATACACGCCGGCGTGAACCTTACGATCAGTGTTTTGCCTCTCGCGATCTTGCTCGGGCAAGGATGTTTCCCTTTCAGTCTTTCGAAAGCCGCTTGCGAGCGAAAGGGGACCCCCTGAGCATCGCGCCTCAGGGGCTCTTACTGGACCTCGGGCCGCTCACCTCCTGGCCTTGACCATGGCATCGTGACCTGGCATACCAGCGATGGCTGAAGCCTGCCTGGGGACTGGGTCCTGTCGACGTAGAGCACTAATCTACCAGGGGGATGAAAGGGGGAACCGTGCCATGATACGTCCATTTTGCATCATGCTTTTATGTTGATATTTATTGTATTATGGGCTGTTATTACACATTATGGCACAATACTTAAGCCTTTTCTCTCTTATTTTATAAGGTTTACATGAAGAGGGAGAATGCCGGCAGCTGGAATTCTAGGCTGGAAAAGGAGCAAATATTAGAGACCTATTCTGCACAACTCCAAAAGTCCTGAAACTTAACGGAGAGTCATTTTGGAATTAATAAAAAATATTGGGCGAAGAAAGCACCAGAGGGGGCCCACCAGCCATCCACAAGGGTGGAGGGCACGCCCTACCCCCTGCCTTGTGGGCCACCTAGCAGGCCCCCGATGCCCATCTTCTGCTATATGGTGTGTTTTGACCTGGAAAAAATAAGGAGGAAGCTTTCGGTACGAAGCGCCACCGTCTCGAGGCGGAACTTGGGCAGAGCCAATCTAGGGCTCTGGCGGAGCTGTTCTGCCGGGGAAACTTCCCTCCGGGAGGGGGGAAATCGAAGCCATCGTCATCACCAACGATCCTCTCATCGAGAGGGGGTCAATCTCCATCAACATCTTCACCAGCACCATCTCCTCTCAAACCCTAGTTCATCTCTCCTATCCGATCTTTGTCTCAAAACCTCAGATTGGTACCTGTGGGTTGCTAGTAGTGTTGATTACTCCTTGTAGTTGATGCTAGTTGGTTTATTTGGTGGAAGATCATATGTTCATATCCTTAATGATAATTAATACTCTGATTATGAACATTAATATGCTTTGTGAGTAGTTACATTTGTTTCTGAGGACATGGGAGAAGTCTTGTTATAAGTAATCATGTGAATTTGGTATTCATTCGATATTTTGATGAGATGTATGTTGTCTTTCCTCTAGTGGTGTTATGTGAACGTCGACTACATGACACTTCACCATGATTTGGGCCTAGGGGAAGGCATTGGGAAGTAATAAGTAGATGATGGGTTGATAGAGTGATAGAAGCTTAAACCCTAGTTTATGAGTTGCTTCGTAAGGGGCTGATTTGGATCCATTGTTTCATGCTATGGTTAGATTTATCTTAATTCTTCTTTCGTAGTTGCGGATGCTTGCGAGAGGGGTTAATCATAAGTGGGAGGCTTGTCCAAGGAAGGGCAGCACCCAAGCACCGGTCCACCCACATATCAAATTATCAAAGTAACGAACGCGAATCATATGAGCATGATGAAAACTAGCTTGACAATAATTCCCATGTGTCCTCGGGAGCACTTTGCTTTATATAAGAGTTCGTCCAGGCTTGTCCTTTGCTACAAAAAGGATTGGGCCACCTTTCTGCACCTTAGTTACTTTTGTTACTTGTTACTCGTTACGAATTATCTTATCATACAACTATCTGTTACCGATAATTTCAGTGCTTGCAGAAAATACCTTGCTGAAAACCGCTTGTCATTTCCTTCTGTTCCTCGTTGGGTTCAACACTCTTCCTTATCGAAAGGACTACGATAGATCCCGTATACTTGTGGGTCATCAAGAATCTTTTCTGGCGCCGTTGCCGGGGAGTGAAGCGCCTTTGGTAAGTGTTATTTGGTAAGGAAACATTTATATAGTGTGCTGAAATTTACTGTTACTTTTTACTATGGAAAATAATCCTTTGAGGGGTTTGTTCGGGGTATCTTCACCCCGACCGGAAGAGCAAAGAGTTGCCCCTCAACCTACTTCACCTACTGAAATTATTTATTATGAAATTCCTTCGGGTATGATAGAGAAACTGCTAGCTAATCCTTATACAGGAGATGGAACACTACATCCTAATATGCATCTAATCTATGTGGATGAAGTTTGTGGATTATTTAAGCTTGCAGGTTTGCCCGAGGATGAAGTCAAGAAGAAGGTCTTCGCTTTATCTTTGAAGGACAAGGCATTGACATGGTATAGGCTATGCGATGATATTGGGACTTGGAAGTACAATCGATTGAAATTGGAATTTCATCGAAAGTTTTATCCTATGCATCTAGTTCATCGTGATCGGAATTATATTTATAATTTTGGGCCTCGTAAAGGAGAAAGTATCGCTCAAGCTTGTGGGAGGCTTAAGTCAATGTTATATTCATGCCCCAATCAAGAGCTCTCAAGAGAAATTATTATTCAAATTTTTTATGCTCGGCTTTCTCGTAATGATTGATCCATGCTCGATACTTCTTGTACTAGTTCTTTTATGAAGAAGGATATTGAATTCAAATGGGATTTATTGGAAAGAATTAAATGCAACTCTGAAGATTGGGAACTCGACGAAGGTAATGAGTCAGGTATAAACCTTAAGTTTGATTGTGTTAAATCTTTTATGGATACCGATGCTTTTCGTGAATTTAGCACTAAATACGGACTTGACTCTGAGATAGTAGCTTCTTTCTGTGAATCATTTGCTACTCATGTTGATCTCCCTAAGGAGAAGTGGTTTAAATATCATCCTCCCATTGAAGCTAAAGTAGTAGAACCTATTAAAGTTGAAGAAGAAACTATTACTTATAATGTTGATCCTATTGTTCCTACTACTTATATTGAGAAACCACATTTTCCTGTTAGAATAAAGGATCATGCTAAAGCTTCAATTGTGGTTCATAAGAGTTATACTAGAACACCTACACCCCCTGAACAAATTAAAGTTGAACCTAGCATTGCTATGGTTAAAGATCTCTTGGTTGATAATATTGATGAGCATGTTATTTATTTCTATGATGAAGCTGCTCGAATTGCTAAACCCGATATTAAAGATAAACATAGACCTATTGTTGGCATGCCTGTTGTTTCTGTTAAAATAGGAGATCATTGTTGTCATGGCCTATGTGATGTGGGTGATAGTGTGATTGCAATTCCTTTTACTTTATATAAAGAAATTATGAATTATATTGCACCTGCTGAGATAGAGGATATTGATGTTACTATTAAGCTTGCCAATAGAGATACTATATCACCAATTGGGATTGTTAGAGATGTTGAAGTCTTGTGTGGGAAAATAAAATACCCTACTGATTTTCTTGTTCTTGCTTCCCCACAAGATGACTTTTGTCATATTATATTTGGTAGACCTTGCTTGAATACCGTTAATGCTAAGATAGACTATGAGAAAGAAATTGTTACTGTTGGTTTAGGGGATATGTCTCATGATTTTAATTTCTCTAAATTTCATAGACAACCCCATGATAAAGAATTGCCTAGTAAGGATGAAATTATTGGTCTTGCTTCTATTATCGTGCCTCCTACTGATCCCTTAGAACAATATTTGCTAGACCATTAAAATGATATGTTTATGAATGAAAGAAGGGAAATAGATGAAATATTCTTTAATCAACGGCCTATTTGAAACACAATTTGCCTGTTGAAATCCTTGGGGATCCTCCTCCACCCAAGGGTGATCCCGTGTTTGAGCTTAAACAATTACCTGATACTCTGAAATATGCTTATCTTGATGAAAAGAAGATATATCCTGTTATTATTAGTGCTAACCTTTCAGAGCATGAACAAAAGAAATTATTGAAAACTCTGAAGAAGCACCGTGCCGCTATTGGATATACTCTTGATGATCTTAAGGGCATTAGTCCCACTCTATGTCGGCACAAAATTAATTTGGAGCATGATGCTAAACCAGTTGTTGATCACCAACGACGGTTAAATCCTAAGATGAAAGAAGTGGTAAGAAATGAAATACTAAAGCTTCTAGAGGCAGGTATAATTTATCCTATTGCTGATAGTAGATGGGTAAGTCCCGTTCATTGTGTCCCTAAGAAGGGAGGTATTACTGTTGTTCCAAATGATAAGAATGAATTGATTCCACAAAGAATTGTTATAGGTTATAGAATGGTAACTGATTTTTGCAAATTAAACAAAGCTACTAGAAAAGATCATTACCCTCTACCTTTTATTGATCAAATGATAGAAAGACTATCCAAACATACACATTTTTGCTTTCTAGATGGTTATTCTGGTTTTTCTCAAATACCTGTGTCAAAAGATGATCAGGAAAAGACCACTTTCACTTGCCCTTTCGGTACCTTTGCTTATAGATGTATGCCTTTTGGTTTATGTAATGCACCTGCTACCTTTGAAAGATGTATGACTGCTATATTCTCTGATTTTTGTGAAAAGATTGTTGAGGTTTTCATGGATGATTTCTCCGTTTACTGAACTTCTTTTGATGATTGCTTAAGCAACCTTGATCGAGTTTTGTAGAGATGTGAAGAAACTAATCTTTTCTTGAATTGGGAGAAGTGCCACTTTATGGTTAATGAAGGTATTGTCTTGGGGCATAAAATTTCTGAAAGAGGTATTGAAGTTGATAAAGCTAAAGTAGATGCTATTGAAAAGATGTCGTGTCCTAAAGATATCAAAGGTATAAGAAGTTTCCTTGGCCATGTTGGTTTCTATAGGAGGTTTATTAAAGACTTCTCTAAAATTTCTAGGCCTCTCACCAATCTCTTGCAAAAAGATGTTCCTTTTGTTTTTGATGATGATTGTGTAGAAGCATTTGAAATACTTAAGAAAGCCTTGATTTCAACACCTATTGTTCAACTGCCTGTTTGGAATTTACCCTTTGAAATCATGTGTGATGCTAGTGATTATATTGTTGGTGCTATTCTAGAGCAAAGAGTTGATAAGAAATTGAATGTTATTCATTATGCTAGTAAAACTCTAGACAGTGCCCAAAGAAATTATGCTACTACTGAAAAAGAATTTCTAGCAGTTGTCTTTGCTTGTGATAAGTTCAGATCTTATATTGTTGATTCCAAGGTAACTGTTCACACTGATCATGCTGCTATTAAATATCTTATGGAAAATAGAGATGCTAAACCTAGTCTTATTAGATGGGTTCTCTTGCTACAAGAATTTGATTTGCATATTATTGATAGAAAGGGAGAAGAGAACCCCGTTGCAGACAACTTGTCTAGGTTAGAAAATGTTCTTGGTGACCCACTGCCTATTGATGATAGATTTCCTGATGAACAATTAGCTGTCATAAATGCTTCTCATAATACTCCATGGTATGCTGATTATGCTAATTACATTGTTGCTAAATTTATACCACCTAGTTTCACATACCAGCAAAAGAAAAAGTTTTTCTATGATTTAAGACATTACTTTTGGGATGACCGACACCTTTATAAAGAAGGAGTAGATGGTGTTATTAGACGTTGTGTACCTGAGCATGAACAGGAATAGATCCTACACAAGTGCCACTCCGAGTCTTACGGAAGACACCACGCTGGCGATAGAACTGCACACAAGGTATTACAATCCGGTTTTTATTGGCCTACTCTCTTCAAGGATGCTCGTAAGTTTGTCTTGTCTTGTGATGAATGTCAAAGAATTGGTAATAATTGTAGACGTCAGGAAATGCCTATGAATTATTCACTTGTTATTGAACCATTTGATGTTTGGGGCTTTGATTATATGGGACCTTTTCCTTCCTATAATGGGTATACACATATTTTAGTTGCTGTTGATTATGTTACTAAGTGGGTAGAAGCTATTCCAACTAGTAGTGTTGATCATAACACCTCCATTAAGATGCTTAAAGAAGTTATTTTTCCAAGGTTTGGAGTCCCTAGATATTTGATGACTGATGGTGGTTCACATTTTATTCGTGGTGCTTTCCGTAAAATGCTTGCTAAATATGATGTTAACCATAGAATTGCATCTCCATATCATCCTCAGTCTAGCGGTCAAGTAGAATTGAGCAATAGAGAGATTAAATTGATGTTGCAAAAGACTGTTAATAGGTCTAGAAAGAATTAGTCTAAGAAACTTGATGATGCATTATGGGCTTATAGAACTGCTTATAAAAACCCTATGGGTATGTCTCCGTATAAAATGGTTTATGGAAAAGCATGTCACTTACCTCTTGAACTAGAACATAAAGCTTATTGGGCTATTAAAGAGCTCAACTATGATTTCAAACTTGCCGGTGAGAAGAGGTTATTTGACATAAGCTCGCTTGATGAATGGAGAACCCAAGCCTATGAGAATGACAAGTTGTTTAAAGAAAAAGTTAAAAGATGGCATGACAAAAGGATACAAAAGCGTGAGTTTAATGTAGGTGATCATGTTTTGCTATACAACTCTCATTTAAGATTTTTTGCAGGAAAGCTTCTCTCTAAATGGGAAGGTCCTTACATTATCGAGGAGGTCTATTGTTCCGGTGCCATCAAAATCAACAACGCCGAAGGTACAAATCCGAGGGTGGTAAACGGTCAAAGAATCAAACATTATATCTCAGGTAATCCCATAAATGTTGAGACCAATATAATTGACACCGTAACACCGGAGGAGTACATATGGGACACTTTCCAAAATGTTTCCGACTCCGAAAAGGAGTAGGTATGTGGTACGGTAAGTAAACCGACTCCAAAACTGTTCTAATAGCAATTTTTCTCCGTTTTGGAATATTTAAAAAATTAGGAAAATTAAAAGTAGTTCGAAAGAGACACGAGGATACCACAAGGGTGGAGGGAGCGCCCTATCCCCTGGGTGCGCCCCCCTGCCTTGTGGCCACCTCGTGTGCCCTCCAGACTCCGTTTTCTTGCACAATACTTCTTTTGGTCGGTAAAAATTCATTATATAATCTCCTGAAGGTTTTGACCATAGTACCATGTTAGAATCCCATGTTTTTGTTTTGAGTTGTTTCTGTAGCAGATTTAGAGCAATATGTCATCCCAAGATTCAGAGGGAGAGAGCCATGTAGCTAATTACATTGCAGACCCCAAGGTCTACGGGGATTTGGAGCATTATGATTGGACCACGGAGGAAGAAGAAGACTATGATCCAGAAGGAAAGGAAGAGACAAGCTCCGATGAAGAGGACGTCCCGCTACCCCAACCTGGGGACATGCACGTGGAGTTCAAAAAGTCAAGTCTTCCTAATAAAGCAAAGATACCTAAGATCAAGTTTATCCCTTTTCGTCTCTTGCTGGAAAACAAATAGGAACTATGTAAAAAGATATTAAGAATTGAGCAGGAGATCGATGACTTACGGGAGGAAAATTCTATCCTCAAGCGCAAGCTGAGGAAGAAGGATACAACATCATCAACTCCATCATCACCACCGCCGAAGAAAGAAACATAAATACATGGGTATGGGCACTCCCCTTGTCAACTGCCAAACTTGGGGGAGGTGCCCCGGTATCGTATCACACTATCACACCTTACTTTTATCGTTTTTCTTAGTTCGATCCTTTTGGTTATATCTTGATCTAGTAGAATAAAGTTTTAGTATGATCTAGCTTTGAGTTTTGTTTTGATATTTATCTTTGTAATCAAGTCCATGAGCTATATATAATAAAGAGTAGTTTTGAGTTGAGGGCTTTACTTTCTTGCTATGATCTTGAGGGAATAAAAATAAGAGAAAGAAATAAAAGGAAATAAAGAGATCATATATTGATCTTATGGAGAGTAATGACTTCACATATAAAAAGTATGATGAATAAAATTTGTTGGGAGTTGACAAACATAGTTTTGGTCATTGTTGCAATTAATAGGAAGTAATAAAGAAAGAGAGGTTTCACATATAAATATACTATCTTGGACATCTTTTGTGATTATGAGCACTCATTAAAATATGGCATGCTAAAAAGTTGATGTTGGACAAGGAAGACAACATAATGAGTTATGTTTTCTTATATCCGAATAGAAGTTATATTGTCATGGATCCTCCAACATGTTGAGCTTGCTTTTCTCTCTTATGCTAGCCAAATCCTTTGCACCAAGTAGAGATACTACTTGTGCTTCCAAACATCCCTAAACCCAGTTTTGCAATGAGAGTCCACCATACCTACCTATGGAGTGACTAAGATCCTTCAAGTAAGTTGTCATCGGTGCAAGCAATAAAAATTTCTCTCTAAATATGTATGATCTATTAGTGTGAAGAAAATAAGCTTTGTACAAACTTGTGATATGGAAGAAATAAAAGCGACGGACTGCATAATAAAGTTCTTTATCACAAGCGGCAATATTAAGTGACGTTCTTTTGCATTAAGATTTGGTACATCCAACCATAAAAGCGCATGACAACCTCTGCTTCCCTCTGCGAAGGGCCTATCTTTTACTTTTATCTTCCACCCTTATACAAGAGTCATGGTGATCTTCACCTTTCCTTTTTACACTTTTTTCCTTTTGGCAAGCACTATGTGTTGGAGAGATCCAGATATATATACCCACTCGGATATTGGTTATCATAAAGTATTATTGTTGACATTACCCTTGAGGTAAAAGGTTGGGAGGCAAAACTATAAGCCCCTATCTTTCTCTGTGTCCGATTGAAGTTTTGAACCCATAAGTATCGCGTGAGTGTTAGCAATTGTGAAAGACTAGATGATAGTTGAGTATGTGGACTTGCTGAAAAGCTCTTAAATTGACTCTTTTCGATGTTATGATAAATTGCAATTGCTTCAATGACTGAGATCATAGTTTGTTAGTTTTCAATGAAGTTTTTGATTCATACTTTACCTTGTGAATGAATTGTTACTTTGGCATAAGAAATTATATGACAATATATGTTGCTGCTCTAAAGATGATCATGATGCCCTCATGTCCGTATTTTATTTTATCGACACCTCTATCTCTAAACATGTGGACATATTTTTCTATTTCGGCTTTCGCTTGCGGACAAGCGAGGTCTAAGCTTGGGGGAGTTGATACGTCCATTTTGCATCATGCTTTTATGTTGATATTTATTGCATTATGGGCTGTTATTAGACATTATGGCACAATACTTATGCCTTTTCTCTCTTATTTTACAAGGTTTACATGAAGAGGGAGAATGCCGGCAGCTGGAATTCTGGGCTAGAAAAGGAGCAAATATTAGAGACCTATTCTGCACAACTCCAAAAGTCCTGAAACTTCACGGAGAGTCATTTTGGAATTAATAAAAAATATTGGGCGAAGAAAGCACTAGTGGGAGCCCACCAGCCATCCACAAGGGTGGAGGGCGTGCCCTACTCCCTGCCTTGTGGGCCACCTAGCAGGCCCCCGATGCCCATCTTCTGCTATATGGTGTGTTTTGACCTGGAAAAAATAAGGAGGAAGCTTTCGGGATGAAGCGCCGCCGTCTCGAGGCAGAACTTGGGCAGAACCAATCTAGGGCTCCGGCAGAGCTATTCTGCCGGGGAAACTTCCCTCCGGGAGAGGGAAATCGAAGCCATCGTCATCACCAATAATCCTCTCATTGAGAGGGGGTCAATCTCCATCAACATCTTCACCAGCACCATCTCCTCTCAAACCCTAGTTCATCTCTCGTATCCGATCTTTGTCTCAAAACCTCAGATTGGTACCTGTGGGTTGCTAGTAGTGTTGATTACTCCTTGTAGTTGATGCTAGTTGGTATATTCGGTGGAAGATCATATGTTCAGATCCTTAATGATAATTAATACTCCTCTGATTATGAACATTAATATGCTTTGTGAGTAGTTACGTTTGTTCCTGAGGACATGGGAGAAGTCTTGTTATAAGTAATCATGTGAATTTGGTATTCGTTCGATATTTTGATGAGATGTATGTTGTCTTTCCTCTAGTGGTGTTATGTGAACGTCGACTACATGACACTTCACCATGATTTGGGCCTAGGGGAAGGCATTGGGAAGTAATAAGTAGATGATGGGTTGCTAGAGTGATAGAAGCTTAAACCCTAGTTTATGTGTTGCTTCGTAAGGGGCTGATTTGGATCCATATGCTTCATGCTATGGTTAGATTTATCTTAATTCTTCTTTCATAGTTGCGGATGCTTGCGAGAGGGGTTAATCATAAGTGGGAGGCTTGTCCAAGGAAGGGCAGCACCCAAGCACCGGTCCACCCACATATCAAATTATCAAAGTAACGAACGTGAATCATATGAGCATGATGAAAACTAGCTTGACAACAATTCCCATGTGTCCTCGGGAGCGCTTTGCTTTATATAAGAGTTCGTCCAGGCTTGTCCTTTGCTACAAAAAGGATTGGGCCACCTTGCTGCACCTTAGTTACTTTTGTTACTTGTTACTCATTGCGAATTATCTTATCATACAACTATCTGTTACCGATAATTTCAGTGCTTGCAGAGAATACCTTGCTGAAAACTGCTTGTCATTTCCTTCTGCTCCTCGTTGGGTTCGACATTCTTACTTATCGAAAGGACTACGATAGATCCCCTATACTTGTGGGTCATCATGCCACAGCAAGAAGTGTAAAACGCAGCATTGATTGGAAATAATAAGCATTAAGCTAAAAATGCCACAGTTTTTTACATACCCCCACGGGGCTCGTCATGGTTTTGTGCAGAGATGAAGCAAAGGGAAAAATCCCCTAAAGAGCCACGGACTTGGTGGCGTCACCGACGACGCTGGGGCAGCGTTGTTGCTGCGGTCCGAGCACGGCGGCTCGTAGCAATCATCGTCGCTCGAGTTCGATGAGGCGCTACTGCTGGCAGAGGAGTCGCGAACAAGGCCAAGGGCAAGTTCACCACCCCTGGCATCGCCGCCTTGGCCGCCTCCCCAGGGGCAGCATTCCAGGCGCCGGCCATCATCGCCAAAGACCTTGAAGGAGAGCGTCGAAGCTCCGTCATATTCAAAGTGGATGGCGTGGCCTCCTTCAGGGCGGCAGGCGCGGGCGATCGAGCCCCATCCCCGGGTCATGAAGACATCGCCGGAGTCGACCACCTCAACTTCCGCCTCAGAAGCTTGGCTGCAGCATCCGGCACATTGCAGCCACAACTCGACGGGCCCCCTCGGTGGTACCTCCCTCACAAGGGATCGTGGGAGCCGGATCCATGTGCGCGGCGGCATTGCCGCCCACACCACAAACTCGCGGGTCGTGCCTTTGGTGTGGGTCCGTGAGTGGGGTGGCCGTGCGACCATCGCTTGTCCTTCTCCGCGGCCCCGCTCCTTGCCACGTCCACCGCTTCCATGAATGGGGCTCTGCGCACGAGCATACACGGGGACCGGGAAGCCCGGTGGAGCCCGTTCATGCCAAGGTCGCATCGCCATGGGCTCCACGACGGCATCACGGGAGCAATCAGGCCACTTGTTTGGTGGGGGCAGCTCAGGTTCCACCTGAGGGGTTTTCCCCTTTTTCGCAGCGGAAAACCTTCTCGCCAGCGCCATGGACGCTTTGACAAGATGGTGGAATGGAAAGGAAGAAGGAGGAGCAAGCAGCGAGAAGACGGAGATGAGCAGGGGGCTCCGCCCCCTCTCCCATTTATAGCCAGAGGAAGGCCAACCGCCGGCCTCCCACGATCTCGAGTAATGATGGCTTTTCTGCATGCAACAGGCAGTTGTCAAGTCGGGCGGTTGCCGAGGCAGCGTGGGGAAGTGGAGACGCCCACGTCCCATCACGCGCCACGCGTCAACTCGGTCCGCGGGCGATTGGGGCCCGCGGCGCTTCGCCCTTGCCCTTTGGCTTCGCCCCGAAGCCAAGTTCAAGCGCGCCTTGGGCACGGGGGCTACTATCAGCGTTCTGGGAACCAGGGTACCCAGACTTGCCTGCCTGCAGCCCACGGCGTGGCTCCATCGACGGCTTGGTACGGCCCATCTTGAGCATCGGCAGATGACGCCAAGACCTTCGGAGGGAGTGGCCTCCCTAGGCTGGCTCCTGAGGAGCGGAGATTCCTATGCAAGCACCTGTCTCATGAGGTTCGGGTGACGCATGTTATGACAACCAAGGCCAGGCGGGCGCCAGTGGGCGCAGTGCTGCAGGTTTCCTCTTTGGTGCTAAGGAAGCAAGCGCAGGCGCGGAGTCCCGAGGAATCACCCAAAGGTTTCCATTCCCATGCAACGAGACCAAGACTGACAGGACGGCAGGACGGATGTCATCGCCGAGCCCACCACGACATCACGACCAGAAGCTTTGCTGGCGAAGACCACCTTTTGTCAGGATAAGATGTACTACTTGTCCCCCTTCAAAATTGGCCGTTGTGGGATCCCATCCCGCCTTCATTTTGGAGGAAGAGGACCAAGGCCGCTATATATAGGTTAGCCACCACCGTAGGAAGGGAGGGAATCCTTAGCTCAAACCCACACAAGAACAGACCTCGTGAGGTTGTTCTTCCTCAGTACTAGTTCATCCTCGGCCCCTCGCGAGGCCAATCCACCCCAAAGCAGGAGTAGGGTCTTACACCGCAAGGTGGCCCGAACCTGGGTAAACTGCTGTGTCTCTTTCCTTTCCTGTTCATCAAGCTAGGCCATGAGAGCGATGAATCGGTTGGCTGGAGAGGTCAAGTTCTTCGCACACACCCCAGAGTTCGAACCTTTCTTGGGTCAGCGGAGCCCTGAATCCGACATATACCCCTAAGCTATTCGACCCCCGCATAAGTTTTCCAAACTCACTCAGGGCTTGGGGTCCACCGTATATATGACTGCATGATCATATAAGTGAAAAATTAAGGGACAAAGGGCATTACATGGCTTACCTTGAAGCCCGACAGAAGGCCGCTGAAAGCCCCTTTCAGCCCATTGTCCACGGACCGAATGCTTTGCAAAACCGTGCCCATCAAGGCACGGTGCTCCTCGGTGATGAAGGAGTTAGTCAGCGCCTCCTCTACCACATCCGGCCACCCAGTTGCAGCCCACTCTGAAGCAGGCTGGGGTGGCGGACTTACCCCGGCTCCTCCCGCGGTGGTGACTGGAATATTCGGCTCCTGGTGCCTTAGCGGCTCCGGAGCCATTTTCAGGGACAACTCGGATTGACCAGGCTCCCCCTCTTTGTTCTCCAGAGGGATTGTCCCCTCCTGGTTTTCGGCGGTTAAAGTATTCATCTCGACCCTAAGGTCATGACCCCCGCCCCCCGTGTTCGGCCGGGAGGGGTCTTCCGGGACAACACCTCCCTAATCTCCTTGGCAACCAGAGGAGGCGTGGTGCGCGACGCGTCCCCGCTCTCCGCTAGCTCGGCTGGCCGAGAATCCCCCTACGAGACTCGATCGGTGGGGAGGTCGCGCGGCGGGCTGCGATATTAAAAGCAGTCATATGGTTAGTGATGAAATTAGTTTGGACACACTGGAGTGTCTTCATATACATACCTCTGGGCGGGGAGCTTAACCCTGGGGTTCCTTCGGGGAACCTCTTCAGAAGCCTCAGACTCCTCAGCGGAGTCCGAGCTATCATCAGACAGGCCCGCCTTGGCCCTGCATTGCCTCTTTGGAGCAGGAGGAGGCCGATCCTCCTCGGCTTCATCTGACGCTGCCCTCTTCCTTCTTCGGGAGGAGTCGCTCTCCTCCCCGTCCTCTCCCTGCTCTCCATCATGAGCGGAGGGGGCTTGGGTTTCCCCGAACTTAGTATCCAGGGGTCCTCTAGGGCGGAGGCCTTCTCGGGCCTCCCTCTTCTCGCCTTTCTTCTTCTCCTTCTTCTCCGGCGCCTTTTATGATGCCACGACCAACATTTCTATCAGCAAGGCCATCCTGGGGCCCTCAGGCAGCGGGGCTGGGCTATTGATCTGCATGGCTTTCTTCAGCCAGCTCTGTGCAGGGAAGAACGAGGAAATAAGTACTTTGTCAAAAAGGAATATCCGAACATAATGGTAAAATTTGTCATACCTCTCGAGGGGGCGTCATGGCATCGAGGCCGATGTCCTTCTCCGTGGCTGGCCAGTCTTTTAGAGGCTTGAACAACACCTTCCACAACTTGTCATGGGAGGTGCGGTAGAAGCAGAGCACGGTGACAGGGTCTTCGGGCTTGTAGGACCACATGGGGACAACTCGGTCTTGGCAGGGTAGGAGTTGCCGGCGAAGCATGATCTGAATTACGTTGGGTAACTCGACCTTCTTCTTCATCATCTTGGATATCCAGCTCTGAAGTGACTCCACCTCTATGGTGGACCCCTAGTCTAGGCCTTTCTTGGTCCACGTGACCAGCCTAGTGGGGGGTCCAGATCGAAAGGCAGGGATCTCCGTCCAAGCTGCACCTCGCAGTACCGTGATGTAGAACCACTCCTTCTGCCAGATCTTGATGGTCTTTATGAAAGTGCCATCCGGCCACTCAACCCGGATAAGTTTGCTGACCATTGCCCCCCCCCCCCCCCCCGCAGTCCGCCTGTTGGCCATCAATAATCTTGGGCTTGATGTTGAAGACCTTTAGCCACAAGCCGAAATGTGGCCGGACGCGAAGAAGGGCCTCGCAGATGACGATGAAGGCCGAGATATGCAAGAAGGAGTTTGGGGTGATATCATGAAAATCGAGCCTGTAGAAAAACATCAACCCCCTGATGAAGGGTTGGAGGGGGAATCCTAGTCCCCGGATAAAGTGGGGGAGGAACACCACCCTCTCTCCTGGCCTCAGCATGGGGATGACCTGGCCCTCCTCTGGGATGCGGTGGGTGACATTGGCCGGTAGGTAGCCCGCGCTTTTCAGCTCTAGGAGGGTGTCTTCGGTGACGCTGGAGGCCTCCCACTTGCCCTTGGAGCCCGAGCCAGCCATGACTGATCGAGGAGATGGCCGGAGGAGTCTTTGGAAGAACAAATGGATCTGGGCGCTGGAGCTCAGGAGATGGGGAAAGCAATGGCAAGGGGGAAAGTGAGAGCGTGTGGTGAAAATGGTGGTTGTTCCCCTTTTATGGGTTGCCGTAATACCAAAAGCCCTTTAACTGCGCTGCAGACCTCACATCTTCCCGATATAATCATGCCGTTGTGCACATGTGGGATAACCCAAATCATTGATCATATCCCTTGAAAACAGGACACGATCTCCATATTGATGGGACGTGCCAATGGCGAAACTGCCTCGAACCGCTAATCGAGTTTTCATAACTGGCTAGTGGTTATGACCGGTCGTGACCTTTCGATGAAAGTTTTCAGTTGAGGGAACAATTCACACTTGGGCGACTGGTCTTCGAGGCTAAGTAATGCATACAATTCGGAAATCATGACATAATCTGGACAAAGGGTGACATCAAACCTGGCACAAGCATCATGGAAGGAACATGTCGGATTCAGGGCTCCGCAGACATAAGAAGGTTCAAACTCTGGGGCGTGTGTGAAGAACTCAACCTCTCAAGCTAGCCTAATCGTCGCCCCTTGACCTAGCCTAGCCGGACTCGCGTGAAGGTGAGGAAGAAGATGAACACGGCAGTTTACTCAGGTTCGGGCCACCTTGCGGTGTAAAACCCTACTCCTGCTTTGTGGTGGATTGGCCTCACGAGGGGCTGAGGATGAACTAGTACAAGGGATGAACAACCTCACGAGGTTCGGGGATGAGGGAACGAGTCGATCGGGGGATCAGATCGGGGGTTCCGTCCTCCGTCCCCTTCTACGGTGGTGGCTAACCTATACTTATAGGGGCCTCGGTCCTCTTCCCAAATCGTAGGTAGGAAGGGATCCCACAGTGGCCAATTTGAAAGGGGACAACTAGTAAATCTTATCCTAATGAAAGGTGGTCTTCGTCTACAAAGCTTCTGGTCGTGACGCAGTGGTGGGCTCGATGATGACATCCGTCGTGTCGTCCTGGCGGTCTTGGTCTTGTAGCACTGGAATGGAAACCTCTGCCAGATTCCTTCGGAACCCGCGCCTGTCCTTGCTTCCTTAGCACCAAAGAGGAAACTGCCTCCTCTGCGCCGCTGGTGCCCGCCTGGCCTTGGTCGTCATGGTTTGCATCACCGTAGCCTCATGAGGCTGGGTACCTGCATAGAAATCTTCGCTCCTCGCTAGGCCGCCTGGGGAGGCCGCTCCCTCGGGAGGTCTTGGTGTCATCCACCTCGCGAGGCTTGGCCCCTCGTGAGGGTCTTGCCTTGGTGGTCTTGTAGATGGGCCGTACCAGGTCGTCGATGGAGCCACGCCATGGGCCGCAGGTAGGCAAGTCTGGGTACCCTGGTTCCCAGAACGCCGACAGTAGCCCCCGGGCCCAAGGCGCGCTCGGGCTTGGCTTCGAGGTGAAGCCAAGGGGCAAGGGCGAAGCATCGCGGGCCCCAATCGCCTGCGGGCCAGGCTTGACGCGTGACGCCTGATTGGACGTGGGCGTCTCCGCTTCCCCACGCTGCCTCGGCAACTACCCAGGCTGACAAAAGACTGGCGCCTGATATCGAGCCATCATTGCTCTCCCTTCGCCTTGCTCCAGATCCCCTTTCTCCCAGCCGAGAACATCTCCTGATCCGGCCGCGCTCCTCCCCCTTCCTTCAAGATCTCATGAATGGTGTCCGGGTGGGCAAAGCTTGCTGCACTGGCCACAAGTTCCTCCCCTTCTCCTACGCCGGCCCTCAGCACGTTTTCCAACACCATGGAGAAGCACCTCGTCGCTGCGCTCCCGCTAACGGCGAGTGACGACAACGAGCAGAACAAGACCATCCTATTGGCCGGCTCCGCCGAGCAAAGGACCTTGGCACAGACGTTCTATCCCTTCTTCTTCCACAACGTCTTCGCGGGGCTCATCCCGCCCTTCTCCGAGTTCTTCACCGCCGTCCTCGACCACTATCAGGTTCTGGCCCTGCATCTCCAACCCAACTCCATCCTCCTCCTGTCCATCTTTTCCATCTACTGCGAGGCATTCGTGGGCGTGAGGCCCTCCGTTCCACTCCTCCGGCACTTCTTCTACCTATGACTACACTATCTGACCCAGCGCTCCCAGCTACGTGTCCTTTGTCGCGGTCCACAAGAACAATGTGCTCATGAGGGCCGGAAAGAAGGTGGACAACTTCTGGCGCCAGTGGGTCTTCATGGACGCCAAGGGCCTCAACGCGCGGCTGGAACTGCCAACCTAGCTGCCGGAGAAGCTCGATAGGTGGGGTCATGAGAAGTTCTCCGACCCTTGGGCGGCGCCTGTCCTGAGGAAGATGACCGCAGACATGGATGCTAGGGCACTGACTGGAGGTATGCTCGTCAAGAAGTTCCTGATGCAGTGCCTGGCCTCGCTCCAGTCGCACACGCGCCCCATGTGGAAGTTCCAGGGCGCAGAGGATGATATCAGGCTGCGCTCAGGGAGCTTGACAGGCGAGCAGCTGGACAGGGCCATGAACACCCTGCTCGAGGGCGAGCCCGGAGATCTCCCAGAGGCCTACGCATCGCTGTACCGCCGTGCTGACAGGGATGCGTTAGTCGCCGCTATGCCCGTCTTCAATGAGCCGGGGCTCACATCGCCTGAGCGCCCTAACTCCCCGGTGCTGGTGTCTTCTGGCGACAACGCCGGCGAAGAGGGCGAGGAGAACTCGAAGGCGACCGAGGATGACGTGGTGGAGATCTCTCCCCCGTGCCAGAGCGAGCTCCTCCGCGGCCTCGCGGATGATGACAACACCGACGAGCCCCCGGCCGTGGAACCCGCACGCTCCACTGGGGTCCTCACGAGCCCCTCGGGCCCTGCGGAGGTCGGGCCCGATGACCCCGAAGAAAGGCGGGGCGGCAACCCCCCCTCAGGGCGACGCCTCTGCCTCGCCAAGCGGCGATGCCGTGCCGAGGTCGGCCGAAGAGCGCCCCGCCTACTCCCCAAGCGCGACGAAGGCCGCACGCCGAAAGAGCGGGGGTGCCCCTGCCCCGGCTAGGAAGAGGGCGTACATCGCCCCCGACGAGTAAATACCTTACCTTGTTTTTGTTCAGCACATTGTACCATGCTCACAGTGCTTCCCCCTGATGACCTGGATGGGTGCCGTGGCGAAGAAGAGGAAGGAAGGAGCTCGGGCTCTGGAGGCGCCACTTCTTGCTGCAGTCGCAGTGCCTTCAGTATAGGCAGGGGAGACCATCCCCCGTCTCCTCGTGACAAAGCGGGCCTCCCAGGACGTGGTGACGCCGCCTCGGGAGGAGCTGGCCCCTGTGGGCCAGCAGGCCACAGAACTGGCTGCGCCCATCGCGCCTGTGCCAGGCTCTGCGCATGCGGCGGCCCCAACCGACCTTGCCAGCCCCTCCGAAGCCGCAGAACAGCCCACTGTGCTCGTGCCGCCTTCTCCTCCAACCCTCGCGCTCGCGAACTGCAGCCCCTTGGACAGGCCCGGAGCTCTGGACGAGGCCTACATTGCGCTTGGCCGTCTCCGGGCGGACCTTCAAGACGCCGACAGGTGCCTCATGAGGGAGCGCATGGGGCTCCTCTCCGGGTGGCTCCAGGCCGACACGTCCGTCAAGATGGCCTAGGGTCGGGCCGAGGCTGCTATTGCTGAGAGCAGGAAGGAGGCTGTCGAAGCCAAGGAGGCTCGTGACATAGCGTTGGCGAGTGCCGCATCAACCGCAGAGCGTCGTGCCGAGGCGGAGGCCAAGCTGAAGGCCCTTCAGGAGGAACAAGCCTCACGCAGCCAAAGGCTCCAGCAGCAGGAGGAGGATCTGAAGGGCCACGAGTTGAAGCTCGCCAATCACAATGCCGAGCTGGCCCAGGTGGCCACCGACCAGGCCATGGAGCGCGGCTGCCTTGACACGCTAAATAAGGAGGTGGCCGACGCCCAGGAAGCCCATGCCAAGCATGCCTCCGAGGCGGCAACCCAGCTGGAGGTCAGGGAGAAAACCCTCATTGCCGCGGAGAAGAAGGTGGCCACGGACCGCAAAACCTTCCTGGCCCTCGAGCTCGGGTTCCGCAAGGCGCTGCGCTTCATCCACGGGGAAGGGTACAAAGAGCCACTGGCAACCCCTGAAAACGGTCTTGCAGCGCTCCTCCCCAAGCTTGCCGAGGCGCTCAAGGGTGCCGCCGCTGCGGTGAACTCCTTCCTGGAGGTGGAGTGCCGCTCGCTCTTGACCGCGGCCGCGACGCACGTCTTCAGCCACCTCTACCTCCAGTACCCCGGATTCGACCTCAACACCCTGATCAACCCGGTGGCACCCGAGTCGCACGATGCTGCCGCAGAGGCCGTGAGGGACCAGGTGGACACGCTGCTGGGGAAGTTCCTCTGCATTCCCATCCCTGAGGCTCCGGCAGCAGAAGTCGAAAGCGGTGAGGATGGTGGCAGCGTTGTCGACGAGGGGCTTCCAATGAGCAGGGCAAGCGGTGGCAGTGGCGCTCCTTCTTAGTTTTATCCTGCAACATTTACCGTGCCTCGTGGAGGCGTAAGACTTCTGTTGAAGCTTGTGGAACAATCTATGCTTGTAATAATTATTAGGACTCCGTGGTTTCCTTATTGCGCCAAGTTTCCTTCATGCTTGCTTTTGCGCTCTGCGTCGGCAGGGCCCAGCCCCGCGCATACCTCGACCGCCGTTGGGGCGTCCGGATCACCAGGACGACACCAAGGGGCGAGGGGCTACATGACTAGTGAGGCCCCTGAGTCGCGATGCTCAAGAGGTCCCCCTTGACATGCAAGCAGCCCTCATGAAGGAAATGTGGATGCCGGGGCATAGGACTTCGCGCTCTGCGTTGGTAGGGCCCAACCCCACGCATACCTCGACCGCCGTTGGGGCGTCCGGATCACCAAGACGACACCAAGGGGCGAGGGGCTACGTAACTAGTGAGGCCCCTGAGTCGCGATGCTCAGGAGGTCCCCCTTGACGTGCGAGCAGCCCTCACACCTTTCACTAGCAGCTTTCGCCTGGGGGGAACGCGAGAAGACTAGGTACCCGGACCTGGTAGGGTGGCGTGTGCTAGGCGGGGCCTAAGCACAGCCCCCGTGTCTAGCCCCCTCGCGCGATCTTCCCGAGGGGAAAGCTGTGGGGTGTTACCGGGCGTAGAGTCGAGAGGCTATCCTGAGGTTGGTGCGGCCGTGAGGGCGCCCTCAGTTGTTTATTCACCAGCGCGGAGCATGGTGCTTCCACTTTAGCATGGGCATAGTCGCTCCTTGACCGTGTCGTCCGCCAGAGCGGAGCATGGGGCTTCCACTGGTGCGTGGGCATAGTCGCTCCTCGACCGTGTCATCCGCCAGCGCGGAGCATGGGGCTTCCACTTGTGCGTGGGTGGGAGTTCCCTCTGGGGGAGACTCCAGGGCATGTACAACCCCATTCGTACGCATGGCTAGCACGGCAGAACTGGAGGAGGTGTATCTGGGTACTCGTGAGCCAGCGCGGGACTCACGAGGCCCTACCTCAAGGCGGGTTGCGCCTGATTTTTGCGGCGCAGGGCGCACGTAAGAAACCTATGGGGCGATGGGGGGTCCTGCGCCGAATGCCCCTCCAGAGGTTATCGCATGAGAAGGCCGGATACCAATGACCCTAGGAGGTGACGTGAACGGGGCCGGCCCGCCAGATAGAGCTCAACCGTTGGTTTTATCGATGCTGCAGGGACGGATCCAAGCAGAGACGCCGTGCCAAGTCTTCTCATGCAATGATCCCACAGAAAAACAGCCGGCACACGGCTCCCGCCGCGGCAAAGCACCGAACTGCGGTTGTACGAACCGGGTCACGCGCCCTTACTTTCCCACACGTGATTAGCTCATGCGAGAACAAGGCACCAAGGACCACGAGAGGTGACGCGCATGGGAGCTAGCCCGCAGGACAGAGCTTGGTCGCTTGGATATGACAATGCTGCAGGGACGAACCCGAGCACAGATGCCGTGCCAGTCCTTAATCATGAGCCGGTCGCGGGCGGGTTCGCGAGGGCGCAGCGACATTATAGTGGCGAAGCACCGGACATGCATTTGAAATACTTAGGAAATTCATGAAGGCAAGGCCAGTTCTGATACATGCGCAAAACGATACAGCTGTGGGGTCGGGCCCTAGCAGCCTGAGGATGATGCAGCCCGAGGGGCGCCCTTAGTTGAACAAACCAAAAAGTCACCTGGCACCATCGTTGTGGAAGCGTTGGAGTAGCTGAAGATGCGTACTGCAGAGATCGCTCCTCATGAGCCGACCGGCTCGTGAGGCCCGGGAGGCTCTGGAGGTTCAGGGGGCTCGCGAGCGTCTGACACCTCCTCCGTCAGGACCGTCTGGCGCTTGGCCTCATGAGCCGCCCAAGCAATATGCACGAGGCACTGGTACGAGGCGGCCACGTTCAGCAGGGCAAATGGCATGCGGACGTAGCTGCAGGGGTAGCCCCGCTCCGGCCAACGGGGGACGGCCAGAAGAGGTCCTGCGTCAGGGGCGGCAGCTACACTGGGTGGTGCAGGGCGACGCTCGCCACGCATGGCTCGCGCCTCCTGAAGCTCCTCGATTGCCTTGGTGATGAACTCTTGAGCGCCCAGCGCCTCGCGCCTTGCTCATGGAGGCGTGCGTCGAAGCACGCCTCCATGTGGTGCCCGAACACCTCCCTCGTTACGCTGGTCAGGTCAGAGGCCCTGCAGAGGAGAGCCCCCGAGCCCATCCTGAGGGGGGCGCCGGGCACGCCTCCCTATGTGAGACGGAAAGACACCCCAGCAGAGGGCGCGGGGCCTAAGGTACGATCGTCGGGCGCCCCAGCCTCCTGACGGCCCTTTGGGAGGAGCTGCTTCTTCTTCTTGGGGATGACCTCAGGAGGCAAGATGGCACCCTCGCCATCTGAGTTCTCGACCTCCTGAGCCTGATAGGCATGCTCGAGGGAGCACACTGCATCCTTTTCATCGCAAGTGACTGTGATGATGCCACCACTTCCTGGCATCTTGAGGACATTATAGCCGTGGTGAGTTGCTGCCATGAACTTGGCGAGGGCCGAATACCTGAGGATGGCATTGTACGGGAGGCCGATGTGGGCGACATCGAAGTCGATGAGCTCGGTGTGGTAGTTGTCGCACTTGCCGAAGGTGATAGGGAGGCGGATCTGCCCTATGGGAATGGTGGAGCCGTCTGTCACTCCTGAGAAGGGCTTGGTGGGGATGAGCTAGTCATAGGGGACCTGGAGAATCTCGAATGTTTCGACGGAGAGAACATTGACCCCCCGCGCCACCATGGATGAGGGTTTTGGTGACGAGGACATTGCTGATGGTTGGCGTGCAGAGCATCGGGAGCGCGCCAGCGGTGGCTGAGCACTTGAGTTGGTCCATGGAGTCAAATGTGATGGCGTGCTTAGACCACCTGAAGGGACGCGATGCCTCGAGCTTGGGGAGGGCCGCGTTCACCTCACGAGTGAACTGCTTGAAGATGCGATGAGAGGCAGGAGCCTGAGCACCACCCAGGATGCAGGCGATTGCACGAGGCTCTTGGAAGCCCCCAGCACCATCATCTTGCCGGTTGTCGTCGTTTCTCCTTGGCGGCGGCGGCAGCGGAGGGAGACCGGCGTTACCCTGAGGACGGTCCTCGCGAGGCTGGTTTCACCAGGGGCCATCACGAGGCTGGCCCTGCCGGCGTTCCTCACGGTGTTGGTTGCGCCAGTCCTGGCGAGGGTCGCGGTTGTCCCAGCGGCCTCCACCGCAGCCTCCTCCATGACCGTAGCCGCGATCCCTGCGGTCGGGGCGGCGGCCAAGGCGACCATCTCAGATTGCCCTAAGCTCCTGGCAGTCGTTGGTGTTGTGGCTGTGGACGTTGTGGAAGACGCAGAACAGGCGGTTGCCCCTGGGGGGCTCATCGTGGTCATGGCCGCGCTTCATCTCGGGCTTTGCAGCCAGCACGACGAGGCCCTTACGCTTCACTTCCTTAGCCTTGGCCTTCTTGTCTTCAGGATCGACCTCCGGTAGCTCCAGGAGAGAGAGGCGACCTTCCTCTGCCCTCGCGCACCTGGCCGCCATGTTGAACATCTCCAGAGCCGAACACAAGTCCTCATGGATGGCGAGCTCCTCCTTCATTTTGACATCCCGGACGCCATCAGAGAACGCCGAAATGATGGCCTCGTCCGACACCTTTGGGATCTTGAGGCGGACATTGGTGAAGCATTGTATGTACTTGTGCAAGGTTTCGCCCGACTGTTGCTTTATGCACCGCAGGTCGCCTGCTGCAGGAGCGCGGTCGCGAGTGCCCTGGAAGTTGGCGACGAAGCGCTCGCGTAGCTCGTCCCAGGAGGAGATCGACCCCACCAGGAGGTTCAGGAGCCAAGAGCGCGCGCCATCCTTGAGGGCCATGGGGAACCAGTTTGCCATGACCTTGTCGTTGCCGTTCGCTGCCTCGATGCTCAGCTCATAGAGCTGGAGGAATTCCGCGGGGTCGGGGGTGCCGTCATAGCGTGGAGGCAGATCCGGCTTGAACTTGCTGGGCCAAACGACGTGGCGCAGCTCCGGGGTGAAAGCACGGCAGCCTGCCGCACTCACAGGGGCCGGTCGCATGGGTGGAGCTTGGTCTCGGCGCCCGCGCGCCACCGCCTTTGGCGGCACGCAGTCCTGACGAGGCGGCGCCGAAAGCGCGCGCGCTTCTCCTTGGGGCCGCTGCACCACCTGGCAGCTTTCTTCATCGCGCGTCGGTGCCCTGCGCGGCGGATCATGTTGGGGTGCCTCACGCCTGGGCTCGGGGTTCGCGTCGTGCAGAGGAGGAGGAGGGGGCGCACTGTGAGCCACATCACCCGCCAAGGACAGCGGGGGATGAGGCGAACAGGATGGTCCAGGGGCTTCACCCGCGGCATTGACGACCTCGGCGATGCGGCCGAGCCAGTTGTCGTAGAGGTCGTTTTGCTGGACGGTAACATAGAAGCTCACGCGCCATGAGCAGGGCAGCCTGCGCGTTTGCCGGCCCGCGACGAGCATGGGAAGATGACGCCGTGGCTGGAGTGGGTGATGGAGTCGCGGTACGGCCGTCGCGCCACATGGACGGTGTCGGCGATGAATCCTGCTGCTCGCGAGCAGCAGGATAGGTGGCGGCATTTGCCACCGGGAAGGCGGAGCGGCGGGGCGGGCACTGTCTGAGCGACACGAGCGGCCATAGGAGCGACGGAATGGCGGTGGAGCGAACGGCGGAAGGAAGACTTCGACACGCCCCTACCTGGCATGCCAAATGTCGGATTCAGGGCACCGCAGACCCAAGAAGGTTCGAACTCTGGGGCGTGTGCGAAGAACTCAACCTCTCAAGCCAGCCTACTCGTCGCCCCTCGACCTAGCCTAGCCGGACTCGCGTGAAGGTGAGGAAGAAGATGAACATGGCAGTTTACCCAGGTTCGGGCCACCTTGCGGTGGAAAACCCTACTCCTGCTTTGTGGTGGATTGGCCTCACGAGGGGCTGAGGATGAACTAGTACAAGGGATGAACGACCTCTTGAGGTTCGTGGATGAGGGAACGAGTCGATTGGGGGATCAGATCGGGGGTTCCGTCCTCCGGCCCCTTCTACGGTGGTGGCTAACCTATACTTATAGGGGCCTCGGTCCTCTTCCTAAATCGTAGGCTGGAAGGGATCCCCCAGTGGCCAATTTGAAAGGGGACAACTAGTACATCTTATCCTAATGAAAGGTGGTCTTCGTATGCAAAGCTTCTGGTCGTGACGCAGTGGTGGGCTCAACGATGACATCCGTCCTGCCGTCCTGGCGGTCTTGGTCTTGTAGCACTGGAATGAAAACCTTTGCCAGATTCCTTGGGAACCCGTGCCTGTCCTTGCTTCCTTAGCACCAAAGAGGAAACTGTCTCCTCTACGCCCGCTGCCGCCCGCCTGACCTTGGTCGTCATGGCTTGCGTCATCGTAGCCTCATGAGGCTGGGTACCTGCATAGAAATCTCCGCTCCTCGGGAGGCCACCTGGGGAGGCCGCTCCCTCGGGAGGTCTTGGTGTCGTCCGCCTCGGGAGGCTTGGCCTCTCGCGAGGGTCTTGCCTTGGTGGTCTTGTAGATGGGCCATACCAGGCTGTCGATGGAGCCACGCCATGGGCCGTAGGCAGGCAAGTCTGGGTACCCTGGTTCCCAGAACGCCAACAGAACTGGTCCACAAAGCTGATGACTCCCGCACCTGCCTCGGCTTCGAAGACTAGTTTGGGGGCTACTGAGGGTGTCACAGACTAAGGGGTCCCCGGGCTGCCGATCTATCTCTCATAGGACGGGCAGTTGGGCCGCTCTTGATTCGTCATTGGAGGACTGAGCTATAAGCGATTATGTGTTCGGGTAGGAAGCCTCTGAAGACTTGGTGTATCCTCCAAGTCAAGATAAGGGAGTTGGCATGTTTATCCTCTGATGGTAACCGACCATGTGTAACCCTAGGTACCCCTGGTGTCTATATAAACCAGAGGTTTTTGTCCATAGAGGCTAGAACCATCATCCTACTCATCTAGGGTTTAGTTCATTCGATCTCATGGTAGATCAACTCTGTAACCATCATACAAACACATCAATACAATCAAGCAGGACGTAGGGTTTTACCTCTTCGAGAGGGCCCGAACCTGGGTAAATACTGTCTCTGCGTTCCTTGTTCCCATCGATCCAAGATCTATAGCTCGGGACCCCCTACCCAAGATCCGTCGGTTTTGACACCGATAGTGATCTTGTTGTAGTCCTCGTCGGGTTGTAGGTTGCCAAGCAAAGCCCCCAGAGTTCGAACCCTAGTTCTTGGAGAGTTTCTTGGACGCAGATCCTAGACTCTGACACTCATGTATTGCGTTGGGATGAAAATGCTGAAGCACGTTAGAAGTACCATCCAATTGCCTGGTTTGACACCGGGGGCTCATGATTTATATTTATGCGGTGAAGGCGGAGTTATGTCATGCTAACATGACAAAATGAGCTGGGATAACATTCATTAAGGATCATATATTTTGAAAAATTAATGATTATGCTTCTTATATTCATGGATATTATTATTTTCATATTGTTACTTCATTACTTATCAATGATTATACCGTAAAGAGATTACATGATACACATGTTAGGTAGCATTTCACATCAAAAATTCTTTTTTTATCATTTACCTACTCGAGGACGAGCAGGAATTAAGCTTGGGGATGCTAATATGTCTCCAACGTATCTATAATTTTTTATTGTTTCATGCTATTATATTATGAATCTTGGATACTTTATATGCATTTTTATGCCATTTTATATAATTTTTGGGAAGTAACCTATTAACGCAGTGCCAGTTGATGTTTTCTGCTTGTTTTTGGTTTTCCAGAAAATTCGTACCAAACGGAGTCCAAAATGCTACGAAAATTTTTGATGAATTTTTTCTGGACAAAAGAGACCCTAGAAGCTTCAGGAGGAGACCAGAGGACAAACGAGGAGACAGCAAGGCAACAGGGCGCGCCCTAGGGGCGCCCTATTACCTTGTGGGCCTCACGTGGCACCATCTGACCTAATTCCACTTCTATAAATCCTTACATATTGGGAAACCTCCAGAGAGCCACCCGAAACACTTTTTCCACCGTCACAAGCTTCTGTTCTTCTGCGATCCCATCTGGAGGCCTTTTTCGGTACTCTGCCGAAGGGGGAATCGATCAAAGAGGGCTTCTACATCATCCTTGCTGCCTTCCGATGTTGCGTGAGTAGTTTACCATAGACCTACGGGTCCATAGCTAGTAGCTAGATGGCTTGTTCTCTCTCTTTGATCTTCAATACAATGTTCTCCTCGATCTTCTTGGAGTTCTATCCGATGTAATCTTCTTTTGCGATGTGTTTGTTGGGATCTGATGAATTGTGGATTTATGATTAGATTATTCATTCAAAGTAATTGAGTTTTTTCTTAACTTTATTATGCATGATTATGATAGCTTTGTATTTCTTTCCGATCTATCTGTTTGGTTTGGCCAACTAGATTGATTTGTCTTCAGTGGGAGAGGTGCTTTGTAGTGAGTTCAATCTTGCGGTGTCCTCACCTCGTGACAGAAGGGGTAGCGAGGCATGTATTGTATTATTGCTACTAAGGATAAAATGATTGGGTTTATTCATATTACTTGAGTTGACTTTGTCTACATCATGTCATCTTTCTTAAAGCGTTACTTTGTTCGTCACGAACTTAATACCGTAGATGCATGCTGGATAGAGGTCAATTCATGGAGTAATAGTAGTAGATGCAGGCAGGAGTCGGTCTACTTGTCATGGACGTAATGCCTTTATACGTCTCTAACGTATCTATAATTTTTTATTGTTCCATGCTGTTATAGTATCAATCTTGGATGTTTTATATACACTTACAAACATTTTTTTTGGGACTAACCTATTAACTTAGTGCCCAGTGCGAGTTTGTATTTTTGCTTGTTTTTGGTTTTTCAGAATATCAGTACCAAACAAAGTCCAAATGCCATGAAACTTTTTGGAGATTTTTTTCTAGCAATAAGAGACCCTGGAAGCTTCGGGAGGGGACGAGAAGATGGAGCGGTGGCCCACTGATACGTCCATTTTGCATCATGCTTTTATATGGATATTTATTGCATTATGGGATATTATTACACTTTAGGATACAATTCTTATGCCTTTTCTCTCTTATTTTACAAGATTTACATGAAGAGGGAGAATGTCGGCAGCTAGAATTCTTGACCAGAAAGGAGCAAATTTGAGATACATATTCTGCACAACTCCAAAATAATTAGGTGGCTCTATCTTTACCAAAACAGCAAGGTTTAATGCATTTTATTTATTATAAAATTTGTGTGAACTCCAATTGCCTCCAAACCAATTTTTGGTAGTAGTAGAGGATGCCTAGTAATTATTGGAGCAAATGCCATATTTTACAAAAATCAATTTGAGGCCTAACTAATTACAAAACAGAAAGATAAGAATAAATAAAAGAAAATGGCAAAAAGAAAATAAGACAAAAAATAAAAATAAAACGAAACCCCCCTGGCCTAACTGGGCCATAGCCCAGCCGGCCGGCCCACCCCTTCCCCCTATATGGCCCCCCTGGTCGAAACCCTAATCCCCACCCCACCGACACCCTCCCTCCCCCTCGCTCCTTCCTCCCCCCCCCCCCCGATCCATTTCTGGATCGGGCCGAGCCCCGCGTGCTCGCCCGACGCCGCGCTCGACCCTGTCGCCTCGTCCCTGCGCCCCATCGCCGCTCGCCGTCTCCGGTGCCACCTCGCCGACACCGCCTCCTCGTCACCTCCCCCGACGGCCTACACCAGGCCTCGCCGCCCCTGATCCCCGGCATCGCAAGTGAGCGCCGCCCGTTTCCCCCACCCCCCTCTGACCAGCCCACGCCCGCACGCCGCGCTCACCACGCCCGCCTGCGCCAGAGCCCGCTTGCCGCCGCTGCCATCGCGCGCTCGGAGCTCCGCTCCCGCGCCCTCGCCGCTCCTGCTGTGAGCTCGCGAGCCGCCCCCTGCTCGCCGCAACCCCGCACGCTCCACTCGCCGCAGCCACTCGCCCTGCCCGCGCCGAAGCGTGCGCGCGCTCGCTCGCACGCGCCAGCGCCCGCCCGCTGCTCCCGGCCTCACCTTCCCACCGCCTCCCCCCGCGCCCATCCGCCTGCCGCCGAGCCTGCCACTGCTGCTGCTGCTCCACCGCCGCCCCGCTAGCCCAGCAGCGCTGCCGCCTGCTGCTGGCGTTGCCGCGCCTCGCCATGCCCCTGCCGCTGCTGACGGTGTCCTGGACTAGGGGGTACTCACCATGTCGCCTCCCGACCAATGGGTTGGGCCGAGGACCCCCGTGGCGGTTCGCTAATGGGCCAGTTCGGATAATCGATGACATATACGAGGAAGATTCCACAAGACTTGGTGATCAAGACAAGGACTCCTCTCCACCAACGTAGCCGACTAGGACTCTTGTTACCCTAGGCCTCCGGTACATTATATAAGCCAAGGCCAGGCTCGTTGATAGATAGATCATTATGACATCAATCGTCATACCTCTAGGGTTTAGGCCACAATATATGATCTCAAGGTAGATCAACTCTGTACTTGATATTCCATCAATATAAACAAGAGCAGGACGTAGGGTTTTACCTCCATCAAGAGGGCCTGAACCTGGGTAAAACACCGTGTTCATCGTCTCTGTTACCATCGGTCCTAGACACACAGCTTGGGACCCCCTACCCGAGATCTGCCGGTTTTGACACCGACAATGGTGCTTTCATTGAGAGTTCCGCTGTGTGATCGGCAATGGATCAATGGCTCGCTTGCAGATCAACTGCGACGTTGGCAAATTCGTCGCCAGCTCGACTGGTCACCTTGGTTCGACCGAGGACTATGCTCCGCCTCAGATCGTCATGATCAGACGAGGGCCTTCATCAACATCAACTCCGATATCTATCAAGATCGTGGAGGAATCATCCATATAGCTCGGGGGCTCAACTTCAACATTGTCCTCGGGCGATCGTGCTGTTTTTCTATACAGCATATTTGTATTCGCTGTCGCCGCTTTCTCGAATGTCGCTTTGACGATTGCTTTGGTGGCATAGTGCGGAATTGTGTATATAACGACCCTGTAAAATTTTGTCGTATTCCGATGGAGGAATCTCCGGCGATCTATGATATACCGGACCCCTGTCGAATCTGGACAGGAATCTGGACGAGTTTAGGGCGTAGAGTCCGGCATCTAGCTCGGAGATCCTTTGGAAGATCCAACCGTTGATCGGCTGCGGAATTCCTATATCTATCATCCCTCAAAATTTCAGCTCGATCCGACCGTTCAAACTCCAGTAAACCTCTGATGAGCGCAGCGATTTTCGGATCTATTTTCTGCACGAAAACGAATCCGACCCGAATTCATCTTATTCATGAACGGGATATTGAGCGTCCTTTTTGAAGGGAACTTTTTCTAGGGTATTGTGTTTTGTTTCCGAACACATGCTCACAAATTTTGCTCCTTTTCGGAGGTAATCTTCACCATCACGCCGGTGTCAAACCAGTCCGGCAATATTGCTCCACAGCTGCCGACCTGCGCTAGACGCGTCGTCGCTTTTTGAGCCGAGCTCAACTTCTTCGGATCATCATCTCGGCGAGCCGAACAAGAGTTCGGAATCGCCAAGGATAAATCATCACCAACATCGCCGCCCCACGGATTACACGGAGCGGGCACACTGGCATCACCGCATGGCCACTTCATCAAGCCGGCATTGACCGCGTCACAAGTTACGACCTGCGTCGGCATGGCCGCACTGTTGCTTCTTCAAGCCGATGCCCATCACGCCGAACTGCTTCAACACCTCGGCTGACATGGCAACTGCAACGTCTCCTTACCGACCTGCTCCGTCACCTCGGCTAGACCAGGGGCTTCACCATCTCTTCATTAACCTACTCCGGAGACTTCGGTGTCACCAGCCGACCAGCTTCGTTATGTTAGCTGGACCGGGAGCTTTGCCTCGGCGAGACAATCTTTGCCAGCATTGCCATGCCGTCGCTTCATCACCCATCAGGCAATGGGTGTGCGGATCGAGTCCCAATTCTGGGAGTAACCTTTCTTCGGACTGCTACAACAAATAAACCAGGTGCTATTAATCCTAGCAATTTTTGCTTGTTTGGGTTTATTTTTCCCAAGGAATTATTACTCTGGTTTGTTCCATCATCTGTACACAGGTCTATCAAATGGTGGCCGCATTAATGACGGTCACGTGGTGGTTCGGTCGGTTTCCGTACATAGTTCGGCGAACGCCGCATCCGGAACTCGGACCGACCTGTGAATTCGGGCTTTGCCACGTCTTTACCGCATCACGCCGACGCCCTGCATCGACATTGACTTCGGCGCCAGGCCACATCTCTTTAAATAAATTATTTTTGCGAAAAGCAATTATGCAAGGATTTTATATATATTTATATTATTCTTTTTGGACCGCACTATTTTATGTGTGCAGGTGATCGACTTCGACTGCGTCACGCGGTCACTTCGGCAAGCCAATGTCGTCGTCCCAATTGGCATAAATCGGCTTGCATGATCATCTTGTTGATTGAATTGCCATACCGACATGTTCGGTTGCCTCGGGGACTTCGGCATCATCAAGAGGGCCCCACCTTGTCGGGTGTTTGGCGCACGGGCTATATTTCTTTTATTACTCACTTTGCATGAATTATTAATCATGCAACCTTTTTTTATTACTGTTATCTCTGGTTGCACTATTTTCCGTGCACAGGTAAATGATCTGGATTGGGCAGCGCTGTCACCTCGGCTGGACCAGGGGCTTCGTCATCACTTCATTAACCTGCACCGGGAACTTCGGCGTCATACTGTCGGCCTACTCCGTCGCCTCAGACGGACGGGGGGTTCCACCTCGCCACATTGGCCGTGCTGTGTCGCCACTTCGGAGTGCCGAGCTCTTAGCTCCTCCATCTCGGGACCAGCTTAGGGGCCGGGACCTCATCCCGCCATAAACTCAGACCGCGTCATCGATGCCGAGCACATTAACCAGCTAAGTCGCTTTCATGCCCAAAGTTTTAAATTTTTAATTTATGTTCGGTTCGACCGTGCTCACGTGAGTTGTTTGTTAAAAGAAACTCCCTTTACCCATGTTAGCTGGGGGCTCTTAAAATTTATATGAGCCATTTTATAATAAATGTGTTTTCTTCTCAGTCGTTGCAAAGTCTTTTTCTATCACTCCTTCCTCGACTCGAGTGTGTGGTCAATAGCCGGATAGCCTGGGTCCGATCTTAACCCACTTGCAGTCTTGAGATCGGATGTGTCATGTTAAAGCACGACAGAAGCACAAATTTTTTTAGACCAATTTTTGGATTGGCACCAATTGACTTGATTTATTTCGGACGTGGAGTTTCCGCATAAATCTTTTGGTTTTTAAGCCTATGGCACTTTTAAACTATTTGTGTGTTTCCAGCATAAGTCTCGCAGTGCAACGCCGGACACCTTTAGAGATTCGGCAAAAACATTCTCGGATATTGGTATATATGCATCAGTTTCGAATTGTGACTTTGGTCAATAGTTGGGTTGCCCGGCTCCTGTGCTTGCCTCCTACGTTCCGCTTTGTTCAGCTAGGTGTGCAAAGGGAGAACCACTGCGATTGTGCTTCCAGCTCGAATGGTTAAGCACCTCAGTGGAGAAAGCCAAAAACTGACTGTCACAATGGGCATAAACTGGTCAGCGATCCGATGACGGTGTCACACTATAGATCGATACCGATCACCCCGTGTTAAACGATGGGCCTTTCATAATATTGGCCGAAGTATTAATGGCTAGACTTCGGTCGGTGCCGAACACAAACTGGGGGCTCGTAGCTAGCTTCCCCAGTTTAAAGCTCCTATGACTAACTGAAAGTTATAAAGCCCACATATCTGATTGCCTTGTTTCCGCTAACACAACCGCCTTCGGGCACCGAGACGTCGGCTAAGGGTTGTCTGGTTGCTTCGGAAACACCCTGCGTAGTATCTACAAAGGGGTAGAAGCCGACGATGGGCCACTTTCAACTGATAAACGGTCGCAACGGAGTCAAAATAAACATACATCATCAATGTTTGTATTCAGTATACAAGCGCTGCCTTCCATAATTATCGTAATAAAGCCATAAATATGCATCAATTTGACTTAAGATTTTGGCCAAGCTGGGTTGCCTGGCTCCTGTGCTTACCCCTACGTTCCCGATTGTTCGGCTAGGTGGTAAAGGGAGCACCTCTGCGATTGTTACTACCGGGTCATCTGAGTAAGTACCTCAGACTGGGTGAAGCCGAAAGCTAGCAATCTTAAAGGATCACATTGGTCGCAACGATGGAAGTGAAAATTTTGGTTCATTAATACCTTAGAGTTCGGGAACTTTCCCCGAACTAAATCCTCAATATTTTCCTCCCACTTTGATCGGAGGTGAGGTTTCATGATCATGATAAGCATGACGACCCAAAGAAAGGAACCGATAGCGAGACTATTTTCTTTGGAAGATGTTTCTTACGTTAAAACATAATATAACATATCGCTCCGTGTACCTTTGTTTATAAAACCGTATGGCCGGATTGCCTTGTTTGTCGTAAATCTTTGCCCTTATAAAGGCTTTATAAAGTAGGACGAACACTCTTCGGCTGCTGGCCGAAGAGGTTGAAGCCGATGGTCGGTCAACAAAGTTTTGTACAATGCGGATCCGAGCATTAGTGATGTAAAGTACTTGGATACATAGAATCATTACACATAAATTGTGATATACTCCGGACATTGATCCTTAATTCGTCCACCCGTGCCCACATTAAGGCTCGGGGGCTACTGGGTTTCGCACTTCTCATTTACAAAAATTAAAAGGGCACATCGATCCCCTGATCTGGTGTTGCCACCCGACCATTGGCTCGGGGGCTACTGCATCGACGATTCAATGCAGACAGTTTACAAAGTGCGAAATAGTTCCTGAGGAGATTATGATCCTCAGGTTGGTCGGCCGCACCCAACCTGAGTCTCGAGGAATATGCACACCATATTTCTATTCCTAAGTATTCTACAGAGCTAGGAGTTGATCCTCAGGCCGATTTTGTGAATCGACCTGAGTCTCAGGGGCTACTGGGATCACCGGTTTTATGCCATCCTTCAGGTGCATCTCGGGTTTTAGACCGACACACACCTTGAGGGCTACTGGCTATATATCTCGGCAAAGAATAAATCGCACCAATTGAAAATATTCACAAAAAATCAGCCCGCAGTCAGGGTGGTGCACCACCTCGGAAGCAGTCCGGCATAAAGCTCGGGCGCCAGTGGCTGGCTCCATAGAGGGCATTTTCGGCATTAAGCTCGGCTGAATTCGTTCAATCTTTTGAAGACCGAGGTAGTTATGACACCTCGGATGCTGACCATCGTTAGAACTCGGATGCAGTCCGGCGTTGGAGCTCGGAAGCAGTCCGGCATAAAGCTTGGATTCGAATGGCTCATTCCATAGAAGGCTACTCCGGCATTTAAGCTCGGATGAACTCATTCAAATTTTCAGAGGCCAAGGTAATATATGATACCTCGGATTCAGTTCGGCGCTAGAGCTCGGACGCAAGAGGATACCTTGAATGCCGAATAGTGTTGGAGCTCGGCTGTGAAGAGACGCCTCGGATTTAGTTTGGCCTTAGAGCTCGGACGCAAGAGGGCGCCGTCGCACGGGAAACACTTCGAACCCCAGGTGTGGCGTAAAAAACTTACAAGGCATTGATAAAGGCCGATAACTTAAAAAGACTCCTCGGATGCCTGACGTATGAACTCTTCGGATACACCTCGGCAATCCTCAAGATCGCAGATGGGAAGATTTGTTGAACCAGTTTTCAAGACCGACGACCGAAGATGAAGAACAGTTCGGAAGAATCGAGGAGCGTCCCCAACTTGAAGACCGGTTCAGGGGGCTACTGACGGTGTCCTGGACTAGGGGCTACTCACCATGTCGCCTCCCGACCAATGGGTTGGGCCGAGGACCCTCGTGGCGGTTCGCTAATGGGCCAGTTCGGATAGCCGATGACATATATGAGGAAGATTCCACAAGACTTGGTGATCAAGACAAGGACTCCTCTCCACCAACGTAGCCGACAAGGACTCTTGTTACCCTAGGCCTCCGGTACATTATATAAGCCGAGGCCAGGCTCGTTGATAGATAGATCATTATGACATCAATCGTCATACCTCTAGGGTTTAGGCCACAATATATGATCTCGAGGTAGATCAACTCTGTACTTGATATTCCATCAATATAAACAAGAGTAGGACGTAGGGTTTTACCTCCATCAAGAGGGCCCGAACCTGGGTAAAACACCGTGTTCATCGTCTCTGTTACCATCGATCCTAGACACACAGCTTGGGACCCCCTACACGAGATCTGCCGGTTTTGACACCGACAGCTGCCGTCGTCGGCCGCCTGGGCCGCTCGCCCGCGCCCCGGGTTCACCCGACGAGGCGCCGCGCCCACGCCCGCGCCCGCTAGCCTCATGGGCCACTGCCCAGTGGGGCCCGACGCCCTGTGCCACTGACAAAACGGGCCCACGGCCCAGAAACGTTTAAAAAAATATAGATAAAATGTAAATTATTAAAATTATTAATTAATTAATTAATTAGTGAATTAATTAAGTTAATTAACTCTAATTAGGTTAATCTAATTAATTAGTTAGTTTAATTAAACAGTAATTAATTAGCTAAACCCTAATTAAATAAACAGTCAATGACAGGTGGGACCCACGTGTCAGGTTGACTGCTGACGTCATGTTGACGTCATGATGATGTTAGCATACACTGTTTCGGATAATGTTGAAATTAAATAATTAATTAAATTCGAGAAATTAATAAAAACTTTAGAAAATCATATTAAATAATCCGTAACTCCGATGAAAATAATTTATACATGAAACTTGCTCAGAATTTCGATACCAACCCGAATACGTCCTCCGTATTCCTGTCAGATGCCTGTAGCTAGATGAACATGGAACTTTTAAACCAATTTCGATAAGTGAATAGTGCCCAACTTTAATTAAATAAATCCGAATAAATTCCTAAATTAACTAAATCATTTAGTTAGGCAGTAGAACACCCCGGCATATCATTTAGACATGACATACATATTGTTTGCATTTTTGTCGTGAATTTATTGTTTCTCTCCCCCTCCTTCTCTCTCGATAGACGCCGAGACCGACGACGCTGCACCTAGGTACGACTACACTACCGACGAGCAGCCCGTTTACGACCTCTCTCTCTCGCCAGAGCAACCAGGCAAGCCCCCCCCTTGAGCATCCAGATATCGCCCATTCCATTTCTCCTGCTTGCATTAGATTTTGCTACTGTTAATGTATGTTCCTATTCTGATGCATAGCCTGCTGTTGTAACCTGTTCATTGTTACCTTACCTGTCTATGATAAACTGTTTAGTATAGGTTGGTAGTGAACCATCAGTGACCCCACCACCTTTCCCTTGTTGCCCCTGCTTGATCATCGACGACTCGATCAACGTGATCGTCGACCAGAGACCGACACCTCACTTCACACCCCCCTTAGTTGTACGACTCTGCGTAGTAACTATCGAGTGCCGAGGGTGATACCTCGTAACGTACTCCTGATGAATACTCTGCAGTATAGCTGTTCAGTCGTGGTCATCGAGGGTGATTCCTCCTTCTCCACTTCCGATACGACTCTGTCGTGCTACCGCTCGGTGTGAACCTCGAGGGTGATGCCTCATACGTTCACCCTGATGATTTCATCGAGTGGAATCCGCCGAGGGTGATTCCTCGGGTTTCCCCCTTGATATTATGACCACACGGTTACTTGACCTTTGTTACAGGCGGGTCCATCCCTGGTGGGTACCCACTGGGGATCTATATCGAGTGTGCCGGAAGGGCACTTGAGTGTGATATTGTGGCGGAGCTTCAGAGACTCTGATTGTCTCCGCGTGATACTAAATGAGCCTATTGGATTTGGGTGTGTGATCTGAGTGGGTCGACGTGCCCTATACGCACTACCACCACGCGGGATTATGGTTATGGGGCCCTCTACGTCATACGTTTCTCCCGAAAGCTCCTCGGACGTCACGATTCACCGTGCGGGCTGATCGCCGGGATTGGGATGGATACTTCACTGACGAGTTCAGTGTCGCGCCTACACCCCGGCCAGCCACGCAACGCGCAGGGTGCCCAGGGCGATGGCCCAAGACCTCTGGGTGCATAGGTTAGTCCGGCGTGCTGACCTCTCTGCTGAGCCTAGGTAGGGTGCTGCTTCGTGTTGATCTACCAAGGCCAGGCATTACCCAGCAAGTGTGTCCGGCCAGAGTTGATCGAGCGTGTTGGGTAACAGTAGTGCACCCCTGCAGGGATGAATAATCTATCGATAGTCGGTCCTACGGTAAAGGACGCTCAGTTTGTGTATCCCGATCTACTACTTGAAGTGGATACTTGTTACTTAATTGAAGCTTCGGGATCGCTTTCTCGCTGGGAGTCGAGGAAGGATCTCTAGGCTTGCTTCAACATGTTTGCTAAATAAAATGCTATTCTACTCTCTTCTACTACTGCAAGATGATGACTTCATGAAGATGCTAGTCTTCGATAGGACTAGGCCCTCTCTCCATTCTGGCATTTCTGCAGCCCAGTCCACATATACAGCCTTTCTCCATTGATAATGTTGCATATGTAGTATAGATCCTTGCTTGCTGAGTACTTTAGATGAGTACTCACGGTTGCTTTACTTTCTCTTTTCCCCATACCCCACCTTGATGATACACCAGACGATGGAGTCCAGGAGCCAGATGCCACCACAGGAGCTTACTACCAGGAGGGTCCAGAGGGCACGTACTACTGGATCGAACCAGCCGACCAGGAGTAGGATCGGAGGCTCCCAGGCAGGAGGCCAACGCCTTTCGATCTAGTGTCGTTGTTTGTGCTAGCCTTCTTAAGGCAAAACTTGTCTAACTATGTCTGTACTCAGATAATATTTGTATGACTGACTTATGTATTCGGATCTTCGGATCCCTGGTCTGTAATATTGTGGATCTTCATTTAATTTGTGTTAGAGTTGTGTTGTGATATCTTCCCGTGAGTCCCTGTGCTTGATCGTGCATGTTTGCATGTATGATTAGTGCATGATTGAGTCGGGGGCGCCACAAGTTGGTATCAGAGCCGACTGCCTGTAGGAAGCCCCCTCCACATTCCTTGGCCGAAGTTGAGTCTAGAAACCGAAAAACTAATTTACTAACTTGGCTGTGGGGCTTACGGGCCCACGTCGCCAATTGGGTGGTATTAGGATCTTTTATTCCTCGTCTATACTCTGGGACTCTGATCTCTCTTCTATTCGGGTTAAATAAATTTTACTAACACCGACACTTAGGATCTTGTAAATTCTTTCTACCCGGAGAGCTGGATATCTGTGCGATTTCCCTGTCATTGATCTGATTAGTCTGATAATCATTTTCCTTTCCATTGTTTTGTTTAACCTTTCTCTCCGAGTTGTGTTAAACTTCTCATTGTCGTTTGACAACCTGAATTTCCTCTGTTTCAGATGGATCGTTTGTTTCCACCGCGTCCTATGACACAGCTTGTGCTTCGCACTTGGGCTCGCGATGCCCCTGGGTTTCTAGCTGTCCTGATCGCTCTCATGACCAGATTTGGCTACCGCTGGTACCTTGAGTACATGGTTTACGAGGATTACCGCAAGTTCAATCAGGAGCAGTACCATGGTGATGTTCGTATCTATGATCGGCAAGCTGACTCAGACACTGAGCTGCACCTTTTTCACGGTATCGGCGTGACGATTGAGATGGCAGTACATGATGCCGCCTACTCTGCTGTCGCACGTCTCCGAGGACAGTTCAGCGATATCTTGGATGACTCTGAGTTCCGATACATTCTGTATGCCCCTGCTGGAGATGCTACTGGATACTACACAGCTATCTGTGCCCCGTACGAGCATCACCGATACGACCCGCGCATTCTGATTCAGTGCACTCAGGCTCTGGATCGCACTATTCGGGCTCTTGCCGTCGAGTTGGTTGCCACTCGAGCACGTCTCTACGATGCTATGACACAGTTGCTACCCGTTGTTCGCACAGGGATACATCCTGAGCACATCCTTTACCCGTGCAGGACCCAGATGTATGCTGGTATTGATTGGCCTGCTGTTGGAGGTCACACACCTACACGTTGACCTCTTCTTACAGCTCGAGACCGTGTTCTGCATCAGAGTGCACATGGAGCGCAGGATCCTACCACGACGAACATTCGTCGTCCGCACTCGCAGTTACCCTGTTACAGTGGTTTTCCCCGACGTTGATGTAGCTTTTGCTATGTCTCATTGTGTACTTCCCTACCGCGTGCCTGCGCGCCGCCTAGTATGTCTAGTTCTAAATTTGCGCCGTTATGCTGTCCGCATGTACCCGACTTTGTGTATGGATCTGTATGTCTTAATTGACTACTGTTATGTATCTGTTACACTGCTTAAATTGTTGTCGAGTTACATCATGCTTGTCCCTAAACAATCACAATTGCTTTTACTAAACTACCCCCTGTTGATACTTAGCAGGATGGTTAGACCAGGTGGTCGTGGTCGTGGTCGTGCCCCTGAACACCCACCACCGCCAGACTATATGGCAGCTATGATGCAACAATTCGAGCTCAACCACCAGTTCATGACTGGGATCATGACTCGGTTTCCGCATCAGAACAACCAGAACCAGAACCCTCCTTCAATAACTCTGCCAGAGTTTATGCGGCTTAACCCTACTCACTTCTGCAACTCTGACAAGCCACTAGATGCAGATGACTGGCTTCGCGACATCTCTCACGAAATGGAGTCTGCTAATGTTGCCCCTGCCAACTTCGTCACCTTCGCGGCCTTTTTCCTAAAAGGTCCCGCTGCTCAATGGTGGGACACCCACAAGCATTCACTGCCTGCTGGAATAGTCATTACCTGGTATGAGTTCCAGGCTGCTTTCCGTGCACGTTACATCCCTCAGGCAATTATGGAACGAATGAAGACCCAGTTCCGCAACCTCACTCAGGGCAACAAGGCTGTCGAAGCTTATCAGCGGGAATTTCTTGGCCTCTCCCGCTATGCTGAAGAAGACATCGCCATGGATGCTCACAGACAAGAGAAGTTCCGTAATGGACTACACCCAGACCTCGAGCTTGCACTTGCTGCTCAAGACTTCAACAACTTTTCAACTCTTGTGAACAAGGCTATTCTTGTTGAGACCGCTCAGATGAAACACAAGGACTCATAGAAGCGCTATCGTGATGCTGGCTCATCTTCGGGCTCAGCACAGAAGCGTAGAGTCTGGATTCCCAACAATGCGTTCCGTCCAAATACCTCTACGCCAAAGAACAACTATGCTGCACCACGTCTGCCTCCTCCACCACCGAGGCAGCCAAAGGCTCAAGCTATTCAAAACAATGCTCCTCTTCGTCCTATAGATGGTTTGTGCTTCAAGTGCCGCAAACCAGGTCACCAGGCTAAAGACTGCCGCCAGACTCAGAATCAGTTGGCCTTTCCTCGTACTGGCCGTGGCAATAGTCGTGGCAACAATCAGACCCGCAACTATAATACTGGGTCTGCTGCACATGGTCGTGGACACGCTTACAACATTGATATTGAAGAAGTCCAGGATCAACCTGCTACTGTAATGGGTACCCTTCTTGTTAATTCAGTACCTACTTCTGTTTTATTTGATTCAGAAGCATCGCATTCATTCATGTCTGAAGCATTTGCATTATCTCATGACATTGCATTCGAAAAGATGAACCTGCCAGTAGTTGTCCGCACCCCTGGAGGCCAATGTCAAACCACTATGATGGCACACAATGTCCCTGTTGAAATCGAGGGATTTGAATTCCTGGCCTCACCTATTATCCTGAAGTCTTCCACCATAGACCTCATCCTCGGAATGGATTGGTTGAAAGCTCACATTGCTTCGATCCATTGTGCCACTAAACTCGTCCAACTTCTTCACCCCTCCGATGAGATAGTGAATTATACCGCCCGCATTACTCGAGATGCTGAAGCTCAGATATATGCTCTGAATGCTTTGAACGCCTCACCTCTGGAAGGAATCGAGAACGTTCCTGTCGTTCGAGATTTTCCAGACGTCTTTCCGGAAGAACTCCCAGGAATACCCTCGGCTAGAGCTGTCGAGTTTGTCATTGACTTGAAACCTGGCACTGTCCCTATTGCGAAGCGACGTTATAAGATGCCTCCGCACCACCTTCTCGAGCTTAAGGAAGAAATCGACAAGTCACTTAAGAATGGTTTCATCCGCCCCAGTTCCTCTGCTTGGGGAGCACCTTCACTCTTCGTTAAGAAGAAGGATGGAACTAACCGATTGGTACAGGATTATCGGCCCATTAACCAAGCCACAATTCAGAATAAGTATCCGCTGCCCCGGATCAATGATCTTTATGATCAACTTGCTGGATCATCGGTGTTCTCTAAACTCGACTTGAGGTTGGGTTATCACCAGGTCCGTGTCCGTGAAGAGGATATTCCCAAGACTACATTCGTCACTCGTTATGGCTCTTATGAGTACACTATCATGTCCTTCGGCTTAACAAATGATCCAGAAACTTTCTCCCGTCTGATGAATTATATATTCATGGATTACCTCGACAAATTCGTCGTGGTATACCTAGATGATATTCTGGTCTATTCTAAAAATAAAGAAGAACATGCTGAACACCTTTGACTGGTACTGGAAAGGCTCCGAAAGCACCAGTTGTATGCCAAGTATTCCAAGTGTGAGTTTTGGTTGTCTGAGGTGACCTATCTTGGTCATGTGATTTCCAAGGATGGAATTGCTGTTAACCCGGAACGAGTTCAGGCTATTCTTGACTGGACTCCGCCGAAGAATGTTAAGCAAGTTAGAAGTTTTCTCGGACTCGCTAGTTATTGCCATCGATTTGTTGAGAACTTTTCCAAGATTGCAAAACCATTGACAAATCTGCTTCACAAAGGTGTTAAATTTGAGTGGACAGAAAAATGTCAAGAAAGCTTTCAGACACTAAAAGATAAACTGACATCTGCCCCAGTATTAGCGCCCCCGGATTCCCAAAAGGATTTCGTGATATACTGTGATGCATCTCGTCAAGGATTAGACTGTGTCCTAATGCAGGAGCGTAAAGTCATTGCTTATGCCTCCTGACAATTGCGTCCTCATGAAGAAAATTATCCCGTGCACGATCTCAAACTTTCCGCGGTTATTTATGCCCTGAAGCTATGGCGACATTACCTTCTCGGTAATCGTTGCGAGATATATACGGATCATCAAAGTTTGAAGTATCTATATACTCAACCGGATCTGAACCTTTGTCAACAAAGATGGCTCGAAATAATTGCTGATTATGATATGAATATCTCATACACCCCTGGCAAGGCTAATGTAATGGCCGATGCTTTGAGTCGCAAGGCTTATTGCAGCAACCATATGGTTCAGGAAACGCAACCTCTTCTCCACGAAGAGCTTCGCAGATTGAACCTCCATATTGTTCCACAGGGTTATCTCAATACCCTGGTTGTTGAACCAGATTTAGAACACATCATTAAGACTATGCAACGGTGACTCTGAAGTTGAAAGGATTAAGCGATACCTCGAAAAAGGAAAGCCGTCGGAATTCCATCTTGATAAGGATGGGATCCTATTTTTCCAACACCGTCTCTTCGTATCCAAGTTCAAGGATGAGAGGCAACACGTTATGAAAGAAGCTCATGACACTCCTCTGTCTATTCACCCTGGTAGCACAAAGATGTACCGTGACATTTGTCAGAGATACTGGTGGCCTAATATGAAGCGAGATATTGCTCGTTATGTTTCTGAGTGTGACGTTTGTCGCCGCATTAAAGTAGAACATCAAAGACCTGCTGGAACTCTGCAACCCCTTGAAATTCCTGAATGGAAATGGGACAAGGTCCAAATGGATTTCATTACTGGTTTTCCCAGATCTTAGAAGGGTCATGATGCTATCTTTGTCATCATTGACCGATTCTACAAGGTTGCTCACTTTCTGCCTGTTAAGGAGACAATCACTGCTAGCCAGTTAGCAGACTTGTATGTTTCCCGAATTGTGTCACTCCACGGTGTTCCGTTGGAGATCAGTTCTGATCGTGGTAGCCTCTTCACCTCCAGATTCTGGAATAGTTTCCAAGAAGCTATGGGAACTCATCTGTCTTTCAGCACCGCTTTTCACCCTCAATCTCAGGGTCAAGTCGAACGAGTTAATCAAGTGCTCGAAGATATGCTTCGAGCTTGCGTCATCTCCTTCGGTAAGAAATGGGAGGAATCTCTCCCGTATGCCGAATTCTCTTACAACAATAGCTATCAAGCTAGTTTGAAGATGGCACCGTTTGAAGTTCTATACAGTCGTAAGTGTCGAACCCCTCTGAATTGGTCAGAAACTGGGGAACGCTCACTCGTCGGACCAGACATTATTCAGCAAGCTGAAGAACAAGTCCGCATTGTCCGTGAACATTTGAAATCTGCTCAGTCTCGTCAGAATAGCAACTATGACCGAAAGCACCAGGAAATGGTCTATCAACCTGGCGAACAAGCTTACCTCCGCGTCACTCCTTTGAAAGGCACTCATCGGTTCGGAATTAAAGGCAAGTTAGCTCCTCGCTACATTGGCCCGTTCTGTATTCTTGCCCGTCGAGGAGAAGTGGCATATCAATTGCAATTGCCGCCAAATCTTTCTCAAGTACATGATGCCTTTCATGTATTCGAGCTGTGGATCACGAAATGCTTGAATTATGGGAAGATCTGTCTTATCCAGAATATCCCATCCGTATTCTTGATCAAGCTGAGCGTCGAACTCGTCAGAAGTCAATCAAATTCCTGAAAGTTCAGTGGTCGAATCATTCTGAAGATGAAGCCACTTGGGAACGCGAGGATCGTCTTCGCGAAGAATACCCCTCTTTCTTTCAGTCTTCCTCTTAATTCTCGGGATGAGAATTCTTGATAGATGAGGAGAATTGTAACACCCCATGTCATTAGCCACACTAATCACTTTTGATAATGACAAGTCAGCATGTTTAACAGTGCATGATCATCATTAGCATCATATTGCATTTCAACTCCTAACTCAAATTCAAAATTTAAATGAAAGTGGAAAATAAAAGTTGTCCAACATAGAAACTAAAATGTTCAATAAATAACAAATATTGCAGAGGCTATTCTAAAATTGTAACCAACAATTAATAAATTAATTAGGTGGCTCTATCTTTACCAAAACAGCAAGGTTTAATGCATTCTAATTATTATAAAATTTGTGTGAACTCCAATTGCCTCCAAACCAATTTTTGGTAGTAGTAGAGGATGCCTATTAATTATTGGAGCAAATGCCATATTTTACAAAAATTAATTTAAGGCCTAACTAATTACAAAACAGAAAGATAAGAATAAATAAAAGAAAAAGGCAAAAGGAAAATAAGACAAAAAAATAAAAATAAAACGAAACCCCCCTGGCCTAACTGGGCCATAGCCCAGCCGGCCGGCCCACCCCTTCCCCCTATATGGCCCCCCTGTCATAAAACCCTAATCCCCACCCCACCAGACACCCATCCCCCCCTCTCCTTCCTCCCCCCCCCCCCCCGATCCATTTCTGGATCGGCCGAGCCCCGCTGCTCGCCCGACGCCGCGCTCGACCCCGCCGCCTCGTCCCTGCGCCCCATCGCCGCTCGCCGTCTCCGTGTCCACCTCGCCGGCCCTCCCCTCCGTCACCTCCCCCGACGGCCTACACCAGGCCTCGCCGCCCCTGATCCCCGGCATCGCAAGTGAGCGCCGCCCGTCTCCCCCACCCCCCTCTGACCGGCCCCCGCCCGCATGCCGCGCTCGCCACGCCCGCCTGCACCATACCCGCTTGCCGCCACTGCCATCGCGCGCTCAGAGCTCTGCTCCAGCGCCCTCGCCGCTCCTGCTGCGAGCCGCCCCCTGCTCGCCGCAATCCCGCACGCGCCACTCGCCGCAGCCGCTCGCCCTGCCCGCGCCGAAGCGTGCGCGCGCTCGCACGCCACGCGCCACGCCAGTGCCCGCCCGCTGCTCCCGGCCTCACCTCCCCCCCCCCCCCTCTCCCATCCGCCTACCACCGAGCCTGCCACCGCTGCTGCTGCTCCACCGCTGCCCCGCTAGCCCAGCAGCGCTGCCGCCTGCTGCTGGCGTTGCCGCGCCTCGCCATGCCCCTGCCGCTGGCGTCGTCGGCCGCCTGGGCCGCTCGCCCGCGCCCCGGGTTCGCCCGACGGGGCGCCGCACCCGCGCCCGCGCCCGCTAGCCTCCTGGGCCACTGCCCAGTGGGGCCCGACGCCCTGTGCCACTGACAGAACGGGCCCATGGCCCAGAAATGTTTTAAAAAATAAAATAAAATAAATAGATAAAATGTAAATTATTAAAATTATTAATTAATTTGTGAAATAATTAAGTTAATTAACTCTAATTAGGTTAATCTAATTAATTAGTTAGTTTAATTAAACAGTAATTAATTAGCTAAACCCTAATTAACTAAACAGTCAATGACAGGTGGGACCCACGTGTCAGGTTGACTGCTGACGTCATGATGACGTCAGCATACACTCTTTCGGATAATGTTGAAATTAAATAATTAATTAAATTCCAGAAATTACAAAAAACTTTAGAAAATCATATTAAATAATCCGTAACTCCGATGAAAATAATTTATACATGAAACTTGCTCAGAATTTCGATACGAACCCCAATATGTCCTCCGTATTCCTGTCAGACGCTCGTAGCTAGATGAACATGGAACTTTTAGACCGATTTATATAAGTGAATAGTGCCCAACTTTAATTAAATAAATCCGAATAAATTCTTAAATTAACTAAATCATTTAGTTAGGCAGTAGAACACCCCGGCATATCATTTAGACATGTCATACATATTGTTTGCATTTTTGCCGTGAATTTATTATTTCTCTCCCCCTCCTTCTCTCTCGATAGACGCCGAGACCGACGACGCTGCACCTGGGTACGACTACACTACCGACGAGCAGCCCGTTGACGACCTCTCTCTCTTGCCAGAGCAACCAGGCAAGCCCCCCCTTGAGCATCCAGATATCGCCCATTCCATTTCTCCTGCTTGCATTAGATTTTGCTACTGTTAATGTATGTTCCTATTCTGATGCATAGCCTGCTGTTGTAACCTGTTCATTGTTACCTTACCTGCCTATGATAAACTGTTTACTATAGGTTGGTAGTGAACCATCAGTGACCCCACCACCTTTCCCTTGTTGCCCCTGCTTGATCATCGACGACTCGATCAACGTGATCGTCGACCAGAGACCGACACCTCACTTCACACCCCCCTTAGTTGTACGACTCTGCGTAGTAACTATCGAGTGCCGAGGGTGATACCTCGTAACGCACTCCTGATGAATACTCTGCAGTATAGCTATTCGGTAGTGGTCATCGAGGGTGATTCCTCCTTCTCCACTTCCGATACGACTCTGTCGTGCTACCCCTCAGTGTGAACCTCGAGGGTGATGCCTCATACGTTCACCCTGATGATTTCATCAAGTGGAATCCGCCGAGGGTGATTCCTCGGGTTTCCCCCTTGATATTATGACCACACGGTTTCTTGACCTTTGTTACAGGCGGGTCCACCCTGGTGGGTACCCGCTGGGGATCTATGTTGTCGAGTGTGCCGGAAGGGCACTTGAGTGTGATATTGTGGCGGAGCTTCAGAGACTCTGATTGTCTCCGCGTGATACTAAATGAGCCTATTGGATTTGGGTGTGTGATCTGAGTGGGTCGACGTGCCCTATACGCACTACCACCACGCGGGATTATGGTTATGGGGCCCTCTACATCGTACGTTTCTCCCGAAAGCTCCTCAGACGTCACGATTCACCTGCGGGCTGATCGCCGGGATTGGGCTGGATACTTAACTGACGAGTTCAGTGTCGCGCCTGCACCCCGGCCAGCCACGCAACGCGCAGGGTGCCCAGGGCGATGGCCCAAGACCTCTGGGTGCATAGGTTAGTCCGGCGTGCTGACCTCTCTGCTGAGCCTAGGTAGGGTGCTGCTTCGTGTTGATCTACCAAGGCCGGGCATTACCCAGCAAGTGTGTCCGGCCAAAGTTGATCGAGCGTGTTGGGTAACAGTAGTGCACCCCTGCAGGGATGAATAATCTATCGATAGCCGGTCCTACGGTAAAGGACGCTCAGTTTGTGTATCCCGATCTACTACTTGAACTGGATACTTGTTACTTAATTGAAGCTTCGGGATCGCTTTCTCGCTGGGAGTCGAGGAAGGATCTCTAGGCTTGCTTCAACATGTTTGCTAAATAAAATGCTATTCTACTCTCTTCTACTGCTGCAAGATGATGACTTCGTGAAGATGCTAGTCTTCGATAGGACTAGGCCTTCTCTCCATTCTGGCATTTCTGCAGCCCAGTCCACATATACAGCCTTTCTCCATTGATAATGTTGCATATGTAGTATAGATCCTTGCTTGCTGAGTACTTCGGATGAGTACTCACGGTTGCTTTACTTTCTCTTTTCCCCATACCCCATCTTGATGATACACCAGACGATGGAGTCCAGGAGCCAAATGCCACCACAGGAGCTTACTACCAGGAGGGTCCAGAGAGCACGTACTACTGGATCGAACCAGCGGACCAGGAGTAGGATCGGAGGCTCCCAGGCAGGAGGCCAACGCCTTTCGATCTAGTGTCGTTGTTTGTGCTAGCCTTCTTAAGGCAAAACTTGTCTAACTATGTCTGTACTCAGATAATATTTGTATCACTGACTTATGTATTCGGATATTCGGATCCCTGGTCTGTAATATTGTGGATCTTCATTTAATTTGTGTTAGAGTTGTGTTGTGATATCTTCCTGTGAGTCCCTGTGCTTGATCGTGCATGTTTGCGTGTATGATTAGTGCACGATTGAGTCGGGGGTGCCACAGAAAGCCACTACCCTGCTGTTCATACGCCCCACTCAGCATTTTTACAATCAGAAAACTGCTAGCAGTTCACTCCTACTCGTCCCCGGTCGTCCTTTAACATTACGGCAGTTCGCTCCTAGTCGTCCCGTCCTTTCACATTACAGCAGTTCCACTAATCCTAACCCTCCTCCAAAATCCATGGCGTCCCAAATCTCCATGATCGGCGGTGAGTACAAGGTTAGAACCATCACCGGCGATGAGTTCGACGTCATCTACACCCGTTCTTCCACGACGGTGAAAGGATGCCTTGCTCGCTTCAAATGCATGTTTGAAGAGTCAAATGGTGATGAGTGGGTCGTTGGGCTAGATGTTGAGTACACCACAGTCCTGGGAAAAGAGAAGAATCTGAAGGAGGAAGAGAAGAAGAAGCCCGTCGTGATCCAGGTTTGCGTGCATAACTTGTGCTTGGTCTACCACATATGCCATGCCGATGTTAAGTGCGAGGATTTTAAGAACTTCCTCACGGACAACAGAGTCAAATTCATTTATATAGACTTTCATAATGATGAGGAAGTCCTGGGTCGGATATGCCTCGTTGTAGGCTAGCCCTTCGACCTCCAGAAGAATAGGCTGGTGTCCTCCCGTCAGCCTTCAATGCTGACCCTGGCAGGAGCCATGGCTGATCCTTCGTACGGCAAACTGACAAAACCTCACCACGAGTTTCATCTTGCATGGGAGTGGAATTTAATAGATAAAGACCACATCCAGTATGTTGCAATGGATGCCTACCTTTGTTTCAATATCTACAAGGATTGGATGAAGAGCGAGAGCCTAGTGTGTGGTTCAAGCAAAGAAGTATCGGCCAAGAGGAAGAGGGACAAGGACGAAGTCGAGGACGTAGACGAGGAGTCCGAGTAAGGTGGCAGTGTTGTTGCTCATGGTGGTTCTAATGCAGTGTCTACCAGATTAGTTGCTTAGTTTAATTTCAGGGTGCTTAGTTTTATTTCAGGGGTGTGTTGTGCTGAGCCCCCAGCAGAACTATGTTATGTTCTTTCTTGTTACTTTAACTCTTCAGTACGTACATAGGAGTACTTGTATTTCTTACAGTTCATCTTGTAGTTGGTAGTACTACCACTCATTTCTTCACATTATATATGTACTATATATGATATGGCCAACATCATATAGCCAGCAGTTGGTTATGCTATTAACCACGCTCTAAGCATGCCACATACGCAAAACACTTAAATGAGATAAGTAATTCTAAAAAAAACTTAAATGAGAGAAGTTTACCCAAAGCATGAAGGAGTTTAGTTGTCAAAGAAATAAATGGGTATGCTAATTTCTTTAATAGACTTCAGCACCCCATCTAAGCACGTGCTAGCTTTTTTAATAGTACTATGCATAATTTGGCGACGAGCGCTCTGTATATGTACCACCTTTTTCTTTAATTTCATCTTATTATTTTTGCTCCATGGCGCAATCCATCGATACTACTACTGTACAAAAGTAGATTAAGGCGAGGGCGGGGCTGTCTCGCACGGTCAGTTTTACAGAGAGGCGAGGGCCTTTGTGATTTGACGGCTCATTACTGCTGGAAGGTGGGGCCTTGTGATTTGAATGCACGTATAATTGTTGCCGACGACCTAAGGAGGAGCAAAGAACCATGCAGTGTACTCTAGTTTTCCACTGGAGTACTAGTACGACGGAGGAGTGCAAAACACGGCAGCCCAGTGTGATATGGAGATAAAAAAATATCTACTAATTTGCTTGTCATCGATCCCACAGCGCCACTCATCGTACTCTTAGCATTGTTCTATTCGTGCCTCGCAGAGAACGTGACACATGCGGTGAAACACCCGAAGCAAAAGAAAAAACACAGGAGCAAAAGAAGAAGGAAGATTACACCCCCCCCCCTTCCCCCCAAAAAAAGAAGGAAGACGCAGACACAAGTCTGGGGCGCTGCTCACTACTTCATAAAGGGTTGCTAGCCACGGAGTCCTAACTGCTTCTTCATCACCTCCACAACCTCCATCTCCTCGTGCATCTCCTCCACCATCTTCTTCATTCAATCCATGACGCGGGATTTCTCGAGGTGAGCGTTCATCACCTCTTCCACGGCTGCATTACATACCTTGACAGCAGCCGGGTGCTCGATGCGGAGCTTCGCCAACTCCTCCTTCTGTTCCATGACGAGGGCGTTAAGCATCTTCACCGAGGAACTCCTCTTCTCATGCAGCTTCTTCCAGCTGGCGTTCTCCTCCTTCAGTAGGTCGAGCTCGTGGCGGAGCTTCGCCTCGTCCTCCTGAAGTTGCAGGATTTCGCCGGTCGCCTTCTTACGCGAAGTAATGCTCTCCTTCAGCAGCTTCACCAAGCCGGCGGTCAACTCCTCCTAGTTATTGAGCTCAGCGGGCATGTCGTCGAGGCTCTTCTTCAGCAGCTTCACCAAGCCGTCGGTCAACTCCTTCTGCTTATTGAGCTGAGCGGGCATGTCGTCGAGGGATAATGACTCCAGCACCGCCAGCTCGGCATGTTCGCCTCCACGGCTAGGGCACTCCTAGGAGCCCTCACCTGCCCGTGAGAGATCTTTCGAGCCCCCCGCGAGGCGGCGAGCCCTCTCTTTTTTTCCGCGGCCTTGGTGGCTGCTCCCTTCTTACTAGTAGTTCTCAACCTAGAGCTCTACACACCGTCCATGGCCGGGAAGGACGAACAAGAAAGACTTATGAGGAGGAAGGTAGAGTAATTTTTGGCTAGGTGCACCACTGCAGGATGCTGCTAACACGACACTACGATCAGAGACCCTTTGACGAAACTGTGTGCGATGCATTAATCACAAACGGTGATGTAAAAAACCGTCAAAAAAGATGCAAAATGTTTGCGATGGTGGAGACATCAAACACGGTTCAGATTTTAGTTGCGTGTGCAATGCAGGGCACACCGATGATCCATACGAACTATTTGCGATGAGATAGAACAACATAAACGGGCAGCCATATCAAGGTGTGTGCGATATACGGCATACAGTTCGCTCAGATGAACTATTTGCTATTAGGGAGTGCAACAGAAACGGTTAGCCAGATCAAAGTGTGTGTGATATACGACATATGGTTCACTCGGACGAACTATTTTTGATTAGGGAACAAAACAGAAACGGTTCAACTTAACAAGATGTGTGTGATATGCGACAAACAGTTCACATAGATGAACTGTTTGCGATGTGCCAAAAGAACACAAACGAGTCGTGTAAACAAGATGTGTGTGATACGCGTCAAACAGCCCACTCGGATGAACTGTTTGCGATGAGAAATTACAACACAAATGGTTACTATAGTTAATTCGTGTGCAATTCTGTGTGTACAAAAAACATTGAAAATTGCAAACTAGTTGCTTGCGGTGGCTAGGAGTATCGCACACGATGCGTCTGCGAGTACTCGTGTGCGATGATTAGTAAGTTACACATACGTTTCCTTATGTTAACACGTATGTGAATTTTCAATATGGACAATTAATATGCAAATGCCTTCTGGACATCGGTGTTGATCGCCACGTCCAAAACATGGGCGTCCTCTACTCTACCGCTCTACCGGGCACACGCTTAAACTCAATGAACTGTGTACGATACTAATACTTTCCATGAAAATTTAAGAACTTTGCTAACAGCATTTGAGTAACATATATATAGTGGTTACACTATTCAACAAAAGGAGGATCTTCGTAACACGGTTTTGACAACCATATGGTCCATATCTACATACTTAACATAGTAACAACTATCACATTTTAAGAGGCTGAGGGCCAACAACCATATGGTCCATATCTACATACTTAACATAGTAACAACTAGCACATTTTAAGAGGCTGAGGGCCAACAACCACAACTATCCGCTGGAAGCAGCTTGATCACGGTGACTCGGCATCTCATCAATGAAAAGGAAGAACCCTCCTGTGCCTTGGTAGAGCATGAGTAGAACAGTGTCTCCAATTTTCCAATATGGATGCATTGCCACGACAAGCGAGAACTTGTTAATTTGAATGGTTCCATTTCTACGGGAAATGCAGTACCTTGCAATCACTTTGGTGTTATTAGCAGGAACAAGTGTAATTCGACCACGCCGGGAAATCGATCCAGGAACAGCTACAGCGGGCATTTTTTGTTGAAATGTAGAATAAAAACCAATTGTAACATATCGTTGAAGATATATATAGTTTATGAGCATCAACATAAAAATAAGACTTTGTACCAGCATTTTGTGTGTACACAATTGGTCTTGTTCAATATGTGTACCATAGGTATAATTAATCCGATCCAAAATCCAGCGTTCATACGTTGTGCTATCTCTGGCAGATTATCAACAAAGTTTATGACATGCTTCAAGTCCTTCCAGTGAAATTTGGTACACTTAGTAGCATACAAATCATTAACTATGCATCCAACATATCCTGCTTAAAAGGTGGAAAGGTATTGTTTATTCAGAACATGGCAGAAGAATATATATATAGTGCGCATAAATTGGTAAATAGAATTTGTTACAGCCTAGGAACGGAGTCAGAAAATGAAATCACAATTGGTTGCTTAAATAGTGATCAATTAATTAGAACAAATACCCCGATTTTGCTAAGTAATATGCCAGCATGGAGAAAGTTGAAAGGACACTAACCTCGATCAGACTTTGATCGGCTGATGATGTTGCGGAAGTAAACATCCATGTTAATTAGACCAGGTTGTGGTGCACGCACTAGAATTTTATTGGCAGCTTTCAGTTCATAACACTTAGAAAATTTTCTCCAAAGGTCCGCATCAAAATAGGAGTGACCATCTTTATCAAGTTTTACGCTAACTGTCATTGTAAATCCATACTGCGTTGTCAATATGACATCCATGGAGTCATCAACAAAGTAAAGCCCAAGATTTCCTTCTACTCCCGTTCTTGCAAAGCAAGGGATGTACTGCTTGGAATGAAAATTAAGATCGTAAATTAGATATATTGAAATAACATAGCAAGATGCAAATATGGGAGTAACTGATAGAATAGATCAATATATAGATGAAAGCAAAGTACAAAAACATATAATTAAAAATAGATAATGTAACAAAGATTGGATGCAAATATGAGAGTAACTGAATGAATAATACATCATAAATTTGACTAATATAGGGGGGAAAATCGGCTTCGACATCTAGGTTGCACGTGGCACCGTACCTTTTATCCAAATGTAGCAATAGACGGTATATGTTCACAAATTTAGGCCATGCCGACCATGGTAGGGTGAGATTGAACATACCGAGCGCTCCCTGAAGTCATCCGGAATGGTGAGATAGAACTTCGTTTCCGACTGGCCGCGACCACACATGCCCGATTTGTGCTCGCACTATGGACACATGAATGAAAACCGTCGAATCAGCTAGAAAAAAAATGAATCCATGGCGATTTCCGCCGGTTGATTAACAGCGACGGACGGACTACTATAAGAGATGAGTGAATATTTCGCTAAATTGATTACCTTCTCCATGAGAAAAATCCCTGGTCCAATCCCGCAGAAAACCCTAATCGACCAGAGTCTAGAATGTTGGTGCAAGTCGGTGCAGATAGGCGGCAGCAAGCGGTAGGGGCGGAATCCCCTGCCATTTGGAGCGCGACCTCCGCCCGTCGACGACAGCCGTCGAGCTTAGGGTGGCCGTCGCGATAGAAGTTGATGAGGTGCAGAGTTGCGGAGGAGTCCGCGACGAGTGGGTGGGGACGAAGTGGGCGAGGGTTTTCTTTTTCCTTTTGCATGTGTGGGTGAACACACACGGTTCCTAGAGGCGACGGAGATGAATCGTGTGCGATAGTAAATCACCGAGATTGAAGGGGAATCCAAATTTCCTTTGTCCTTTGTCCATGAGTTTTTTTCTACGATGAACATAAACCCTGCAAATCACCGTGTTCAAATTTGGCACTTTTCCGGGTTCATTTACAATATTTAGGGGATTATGTGCATTTTCTAGGCATTAATGCACATAATTCAAATTCAAACAATCGGTGCATGAAAAGGTACACGAGAACGGTCTGGAAAACCATGCTCGTGCTATTTAGTAAATTCTCATGCCTTTTACAAGGAATGGGCAGAGATTTCACGGAAATATGTGGCAATAGTCAACCACAAACACGTCGTTTATTGGTTTTTCAACTGTAGAAAAATGAAATACATGCTTGAAAAACATGACGGCTGGAATGGTGCCATGGTATAGCCTCACCATGCCCTGGTAAAAATTTGAGAAGGTTTGGCTTATGTTGTCGTGCACGCCATTCATAAATTGAACCATCACCGAGGAATTTTCATGGTTCCGAGGGGGAAATCACCAAGATTGAAGGGGCCGAGAATCCAAATTTCCTTCCTAGTTTGTCATTTAGTTTTTTTCTACAATCAACATACCCCCTCCAATGCAACGTTTTCAAATTTGGCATTTTCCCGGGCTCATTTACCATATTTAGGGGATTATGTGCATTTTCTAGGCATTAATGCACATAATTCAAATTCGAACAATCGATGCATGAAAAGGTGCACAAGAACGGTCTAGAAAACCATGCTCGTGGTATTTAGTAAATTATCATGCCTTTTACAAGGAATGGGTAGAGATTTCAAGGGAATGTGTGGCAATAGTTAACCACAAACGCGTCATTTACTGGGTTATCAACTATAGAAAAATGAAATACGTGCTTGAAAAACATGAAGCCTGGCATGGTGCCATGGTATGGCCTCACCGTGCCATGGTAAAAAGCTGAGAAGGTTTGGTTTATGTCGTCATGCACGCCCGTCATAAATCGAACCATCACCGAGGAAGTTTCATGGTTTCGAGGGGGAAATCACCAAGATTGAAGGGGGATCCAAATTTCCGTCCTAGTCTGTCATTCAGTTTTTTTCCAACGATCAACATACCCCCACCAATGTAGCGTGTTCAAATTTGACATTTTTTCGGGCTCATTTACCATATTTAGGGGATTATGTGCATTTTCTAGGCATTAATGCACATAATTCAAATTCGAACAATCGGTGCATGAAAAGGTGCACAAGAATGGTCTGGAAAACCATGCTTGTGCTATTTAGTAAATTCTCATGCCTTTTGCAAGGAATGGGCAGAGATTTCAAGGAAATGTGTGGCAATAGTCAACCACAAATGCGTCGTTTAATGGGTTAACAACTATACAAAAATGAAATACATGCTTGGAAAACATGGCGCCTGGCGTGGTGCCATGGTATGGCCTCACTATGCCCTGGTAAAAATTTGATAATGTTTGCCTTATGTCATCATGCACGCCTTTCATAAATCGAACCATCACCGAGGAAGTTTCATGGTCTCGAGGGTGAAATCACCAAGATTGAAGGGGGATCCAAATTTCCTTTGTCCTTTGTCCATGAGTTTTCTTCTACGATGAACATACACCCTGCAAATCACCGTGTTCAAATTTGGCACTTTTCCGGGTTCATTTACCATTTTTTGGGGATTATGTGCATTTTCTAGGCATTAATGCACATAATTCAAGTTCAAACAATCGGTGCATGAAAGGGTGCACAAGAATGGCATGGAAAACCATGCTCGTGCCATTTAGTAAATTCTCATGCCTTTTACAAGGAATGGGCAGATATTTCGATGAAATGTGTGGCAATAGTCAACCAAAAACATTTGTTTATTGGGTTTTCAACTATAGAAAAATGAAATAAATGCTTGAAAAACATGACCTGGCATGGTGCCATGGTATGGCCTCACCATGCCCTGGTAAAAATTTGAGAAGGTTTGGCTTATGTTGTCATGCACGCCCTTCATAAATAGAACCATCACCGAGGAAGTTCCATGGTTTCGAGAGGGAAATCACCAAGATTGAAGGGGAATCCAAATTTTCTTCGTTCTTTGCCCTGGAGTTTTTTTCTACGACGAACATACACCCTGCAAATCACAGTGTTCAAATTTGGCATTTTTTCGGGCTCATTTACCATATTTAGGGGATTATGTGCATTTTCTAGGCATTTAGCACATATAAATCCAATCCAGCTACAGCTGCACAGGTGTGATGTGAGGGACGTGGATTGCTGTTCGATCACAACGCATCCTACAGTGCACAGGCGTGATCCGCGTGGCTGGGGTTCCGGCCAATCATAACGCAACACTCAATAGGCTCAGCGCACACTGTTTTCGGAGGCGACAGAGATGAACTGTGTGCGATAATGAACGAGCAAAATTGTAAGGCAAGCCAAATTTCCTTCATCGTTTGTTGTTGAGCTTTTAAAATCCACCGCACTGTACGGCTGCCCGTCCACTCCATCCCAGAGCTCTCTCCAAGCGCCGTTCATGGCACCACGGCGCACAGTAACTGGTAAGGAAGCGATGGCATCCCGCTGCGCCGCGTTCCTCGCCGCCCGCGACTGCATACATGGTAAGGAAGCGATGGCATCTCGCTGCGCCGAGTTCATTGCCACCACCGGCCACACAGTTACGTGGGCGGACTTTGAGGCTGCCATGGCCGAATGGGCGGTGGATCTAGAGGCGGCCAAAGCAGCACAGAAAGAGCGGAAAAGGCAGAAAGCAGTCAAGAAAAGAGAGTCCCGCCGCCGCAAGAAAGAAGAGGCCGCACGCCATGCTGAGGAGAGCTCGGCGGAGATCGAAGCACGGTGGGCTGCCGCCTACAAGGCCGCGAAGGAGAATGCCGGCGTCTGGCCAGCAAGCCCCGATGGCAGCATGTGAGAAGTAGTTAGTGCGTGTGTCGCCCGTAAGTTTGTATAATTAATTACGAGCATCTACCAGTACTACATACGTACTAGTTTTAGAGCAAATTACCAGTAGTACGTTAAGTTGGTACTATCTATTATTAACGTACAATGTCGGTAAGCGCATCCTTTGAGGGTTTTGAGCGTTGATTAGCATGTGTTCACTGAAGTTTTGTAGCCGCACGCCGGCCCTAAATACTCCTGAAACGTCCGCCCGCAGCCACCGGAGGAGACTAGAGCTGGTCGCAGTTGGTAAAATATTGTGTTACTTAAAATTATGGTAAAAAATTGGCACAAAATACGAAGAAGACCAATGGAAGTAGCAACCCATGATTTAACTACTCGCATGCACGCAGTGGAGTAGTAATGTCATTCTCAACTACATCCTCTCTCACGTCCACTCAATTTGCATGCGCTGTATTAATTGACCATCAATTAAGTGAACGACTTTACACGCGTCAAATTATCACATGGGCTGGATCTTCATACAAAAATGTGTCCCGCCGTGTACCCGCATGTGCGTGCGAGGGAATGAGTGCGTGCGTGCACATCTTCGCTTCATGCACGTACTGCCAGTGTGCGTGAGAGAGGATGAGTACATTCTTCTGGAACCAGCAGCACGTCACTGTGATCAATCCACATAAGAAGGTCGCGACAACGCCTCCACATGTGCCACGTGGCTTCATGGATGCCCCCCCCCCCCACATCGTTTTAATCATAATATATTAACTGAAAAAGGGAGAGACACTGTGTAGCGTGCCATTGGAATTCTAATTTACGTGTTTTGCACATACTGGAAGTACTAGTAAGGTACACGTGCATTGCGTGCATGAGATTTGGCAACCAAATTATGAATAAATACCACACTATAGCATGTAAGCTTTGAGTCATATATGCATGATGTAGACGTTCGTTTAATTCTTATAGTTCATCTCATTCAAAATCAATTAGTTTTTATAAAAAAAGTTAATCTATTTTAAGATTCATGGAATTGTGCGTTGTAAAGCATAAAGTAAAAAACAAATAATGGCAATTCATCTAGAAAAAAAAGTTTGGGAAATTATGATACAGAAGATTCTAGAACAAAGGAGAAGTGCTTGTGTTTTGAGGTTTGTGCATTATGCTTAAGTTCAACCATGGAGTCTTCTAGATTGTACATGTGGCAGAATCTGGTGGAATGTAGATGATATCCAACGGCCAGTAGTGCTCGGGTTTGCCATCTCTGCACCGTCGGATTGGCTTCATCCAATGACCATCTTTCAAAGTTATTCACACACTATATAGGGGTATAGATATAGATATAGATATAGAGGTATAGATATAGACTAGTGGCACATCATCTAAAGCCTTTCTACACGCTCATTTTTTGTACAAATGTGCTCCACCGTGCACCCGCGCGTTTGTATGTGGGAACGAGTGCGTGTGTGCACCTCTTCTCTTTCGCACACGTAGTCCGTGTGTGTGAGAGATACTAAGATATGGTGAGGGAATACGTGGCAATGCAATTTGTGTGAAGGAGAGGCCTATATACATACATGTATGTGCATGGGCCCGAGGTGATATACGAGAAGGGAGGGGAGGGGTCGACCGCGCGAGATATCGATAGAGACAGATAGAGGGAAGAGCTCTACGAGCGTACAAGCACTGGGATATGGGGGGCTGGAAGATGGTGCGAGGGCCCAAGTGGAGGGAGACTATGAAGGAGTGCACAAGTGCGAGATCGATATTTAAAGAGAGGGGGCGAGAACGTGCGCGGTTGCGCATAGTGCCGGAGCCATGAAAATTAAATGAGCTAGGGGGCCAAGCATTGCTAATCCTTTATGGGGAGGGCCAATTCATCAACTTAAACCATTTTACCAACAATTGATCTACTGATCACATTCATATTAGCCTCAATATAGTGATGTTAGGGGGGCAGGGCCCTTGCTGCCCCTGTCTTCGCCACTGTGCGCGCGTCTGAGAGATGAAGCGGAAGGCATGAATGATTAGAGGTAGATGATGGATAGATAATGTGTGTGTATTAGCTATGTAGTCCTATATAGAGAGGTAGATTGATCGATGCGTACGTGGGAAAGAGGGTGAGACCTGACTAGATATATAGATCGATCGGTTTGTGTGTGAAAGACCTAGCTATATATATATACATAGAGGAACATCGATCGTTGCGCATGCATGTGAGAGATAAAGAATGCCCGAAGTGATGAAGAGGGGGAGGTGTGTGAGTGCACTTGCATGGGAGACCGACCTGAAGAAAAAGATTGCGTGTGTGCAATGGATAATGTCGAGTGGTATAGTGTGTGTGCATGCATGCACGAGAGAAAGTTAGTGGTACAACTATAAAGAGAAGATGACTGTGTGGGTGTAAAAGACTAGGTGAGGTCATAATCAATGTAAAGTTGAATTCAAATATTTGAATAAGAGATCATGATGTTTGAAACCCATGCATGCATGAATATAACTGAGATATGTGTGGTGTGGTTTGGAAACGAGCATGCTATACTGTATACACATTGAACAAGGTCAGACTGATTTGAATTTGAGATGCCGATGGCAGGCATCGTTTGGCCACATTGCATCCATGCATGGACACACTATTCAAATTGCAGATGATGGGTGGCTTTCGCATCACATATCTATACCCCTATATAGTGTGCGGATAACTTTGAAAGATGGTCGTTTGATGAAGCCAATCCAACGGTGCAAAGGTGGCAAATCCGAGCACTACTGGCCGTTGGATATCATCTACATTCGACGAGATTCTGCCACATGTACAATCTAGAAGACTCCATGGTTGAACTTAAGCATAATGCAGAAACCTCAAAACACAAGCACTTCTCCTTTGTTCAAGAATCTTTCGTATCATAATTGCCCAATTTTTTTTTCTAGATGAATTGCCATTATTTGTTTTTACTTTATGCTTTACAACACACAATTCCATGAATCTTAAAATAGATTAACTTTTTTATAAAAACTAATTGATTTTGAATGAGATGAACTATAAGAATTAAATGAACATCTACATCATGCATATATGACTCAAAGCATACATGCTATAGTGTGGTATTTATTCATAATTTGGTTGCCAAATCTCATGCTTGCAATGCACGTGTACCTTACTAGTCTAAATGGTGTATCTGTGTGTGCCAAAGCCTATATCTACAAAAACGAAAGAGAAAGAAATAAGCAAATCTGAATAAGTTGATAGGAGGGCTCTTGTTCGAGGAAGTAGAAATTGTTAGTTGTTGCTAGCTTGAACTGAGTTGTTCCTGTTGGTGCTAGGGTTGCCAAGGGAGTTGTAGCGAGATGCTGCTAATGCAGCTATTTCTGATGTCCGAACGATGCCGTACCAGTTCTTTTTGCAGTTGAATCTTCCCATTCTGGCTTATTGAGTGTATAGATTCTTTTTGAAATGCAATCTATTCCCACGTCACTCTTCTCATAACATATCCTGTTCTCCTCACTTTGATTCTGGATTCACCGGTTGATTTAAGACGGGGTTCTATGTGTTGTGTGTGTTAAACATGTTGTACATAGTATCATACATGGTTTAGATTCCGAACATCTAGCTAGAGCATACATGTACTATGATTTGAATTAAACATAAAATGGATACATATATTTGAATTCGAGATCGTATGTACATGTAGTTCATATTTATATGGGAATTTACTACTCCTATATTCATTTCATGTGTTGTGAAGATAATATTTAGATGGTTGTATAACTAACCCGAGTACAATCCCATTCAAACAGGGAAAATGTACTCAAATTTAGTCCATATGCTAGACAGCATGAATTGTTTTTTTATTGTTAAGGGAAGTGCAAATTAATTTGGTACTGTACACATTAAGCTTGTTGTCCCGATTTTTTTAGTTTTTTGTTGTTGTATTTGAATGGCATTTCTAGTAATATAGTAAAACGGGACATGGCTCTCTCTAGTGGGGTGCGAATTGTCTTTTTTTTTTGTACACGTTAAGCTTGTTCTCTCGAAATTTTAAGCCGCGCCTTGTCATGCCGAAATTTCAAGCTAGCATCTCTGTCTATCGTGCTGCGAAACTCCCGCCTCTTCAACCCGCGCCTTGTTACCCCGAAATTTTAAGATATCTCTTTGTCTCGTTGTGCTCCGAAAACTCCCTCCATCTCAACCCATGCCTTGCTATCCCAAAATTACAACGCGCGCGAAAACTCTCACCTCCTGCAAAATCCCGACACGCGAAATTCCCGTGATACCCCTGAACCGAAAGAACCGCGTAGCTCAAATCGGTGGGGGTGCTTTCGTAACTTACCCCACATTTCGGACAAGCGCGTCCCTAAGCCATGGTTCCCCCCTCCCATCCCCTCCGCCCACCCATTCATACACTAAGGCCACGAAAACCCGTGAAGCCCCACACCCTCCTCCGTCCGCCACCCAGCCGGAGCCTCTTCCCCGACGACGTTGTCCACAGCAACACCTCGACGTCCCTCATCAACCGCACCGGATGAGGATCTGTCGTTGATCTCGTCGTCCCGCCAGTTCAGCCACCCCGTCCTTCACCTCCAAGGAGCTGCCCCGATGTTTGCCTCATCTTTCGCGCCACCTCCATTCCCACAGCACCGTCTACACCTGCACCACCGGAAGAGCAGCACCATCACCGATTCCTCGGATGAACCTGAGGCCTAATCGGCGCCACCAAAGAGGTTCTACACTAATCGCTGCATTTTCTTCTTGATTTGATCTCACGGCGCTACCGGCGCTCGGTCCCGAGCCGCCATGGCACGGCTCCATCTACGGCGGCGTCGCTGGCCACTTCCTTTACGACATCGCTCCCTCAGCGGTGACGTCCACATCAGTAGGAACTGCTGCTGCTTTGGCTCTCGCTCGCGCTGCTGCTCTGCTCTTGCTCTTGGTCCCCTGCCTGGTCTACTCTTGCTCTTGCTCGTGTTGCTGCTCTTGCTCTTGCTTGCGCAACTGCTCTACTCTTGCCCGCGCTACTACTGCACGAGTAGCAGATCCTACTCTTGCTCGAGCCCCTGCAGCTGCTACCCAAGATGCTGCTACATGACCAGCTGCCCCGGTTCTCGCACGCGTGCTGCTCCGAGCGCTGCTGCTACTGCTACTGCTTTTCTGCTACTAGTGCGTTTAGTTTTGACAGTAAAATTCAATTTCGACAGTTAAATTCAGAGATGAGCGGCTGATGTATTTTACATCTAGCACTTTGTGGTTATGTATTTTACATCATCTATTGGAGATGCTATTAGAATTCCACTCAGGTTAACGTTGTCTCTCTTGTCCTGCTTCATCCTCGCCGTCGTACAACTCACCGGAGCCGCTCCAATGACGAAACCCTCCATCACAGCGGAGCAGTACCCTCAGCTCCATCTCCAGACACCTAAGATCTTCTTCCCCTCCTCTGACAGCCACATCAGCCAGAGCATCCTCACCGACCAACCAAATGATGTTGAGATCGACATGGCTTCGCCAAAGAGGTTGTACACTTGTTGCATCGCTTTTTTACTCTACATGTTATATATACTGTCCACTGAACACGCGTAGTAATGTGAAATACAATTAGTTTCTCCTACTATATGACAAGCAGTGAGGTACCAGGCAACTTAGCTATCCATGATGGACTCTCTCGAATGCCATCATTATTTATTTCTACGCGTTTGAGCTGTGCATTTGTTGATGGGCCTGGGGGTTGAGCTAGTAGGGGAGTGGCATGGGTCCAAAGTAGTAGAAGTAGCACAAAAACATTTTTAGAGTGTAGGATTTTCCCTGTTCAAGCTTGCCTACTAGAATCGCCAGTGCTTGAAAGGAAAAGTGAAGGAAAACATAGGAATTGGAAAGTTTCCTATGGTACTACTATTCATGCATTTGGTTCAAAGGAATGGAGCAAAGGAAAACTGTAGGATTTGTTCCTTTAGTGTCTCCTTGAAAGAAAAACTGTAGGAATTTTAATATCCACTTGGCCTCCTTTTCAAATTCCTATTCATGAAGCACAAGACTAAGAGATAGTAGCATAATAGCATTATAACCGTACATTTTCTTGTGGTTTGACTTAATTTCACCATGCTTCTTTGCATTCTTGTGATCTTCCAATTCTTGTGAACCAAACATCCAGATTGGCAGAAATCTTGTGTTTTTAAATTCTCTGTTTTGTACGTGCATTCCTATCCTATTCCTGTGTATTTCCTATCCCTGCATTGTTAGAATCCTCCAATTCAAACAAGCCCTTACAGAATTACTTCTGTTACAGATATGTGTCAAAGAAAACCTTGTGTGGTTTGTCCCGCTCCTGCTGCGCTATGGTCCACCCCAGCTCAGCTGCTCCAACGACGGAAGGGTTCACCACAGCAGGGATCCGCCCTCTAGACTATCTTTCGTCGCCTCAGATCTTCTTCCCCGCTGCCGGCAGCCACGACAACTGCATTACCATCATCAACTGAGCAGATGACCTTGAGGACTACACGGGTCCGCAAGAGAGGTCGCACTCTTTCGTGTCTGCTTACGTTATGCATCACTTAATATGATGACACGCTACTTTATCGTCCTGTTCATCGATTAGACTCCGAGTTAGGTCCAAACTAATGCTCAAACTTGAGTTTTTCAATGGTTGTGGGGTACATATTGGGGCAGCAATCAATACTATCTGGTTAATCTCAGGTGTCTACTATGAGTTTCATGTTGGGTGGAAACAAACATTAAAGGAGCCATTATCTTTATTTTCTAACTGAAGCTATTATCTGCCTGCTATCATTGCTTTTGGGTCTACCCACAGTTTGCTACCATCACTCTGGATTTGTGCATGCACTCCTTACATAATCTCGCTATGTTTTATTCCTATGCATGTCAGTTATTGTACACAATGGTACTGAACATGTAGAGCAAAAGAGATGAGCCTTGCGTGGCAATAAAATTTCATGCAGACGTCGCTCCATGGTGGGCGCAAAAGCAACCCCCTCCCCCCCATTCCAGACTGTAATCAAGAGAAAGATAATTGTTCAAAGGGGGATTCAGAGGGAGCCGACCACTCCTATTTACCCCCTGAGGTCTTTTGCTCTAACTTGGCATGCTGATGTTGGTCATATCATGCATATGGTGGCTTGCATTGCTTACTTTATACATAAAATATGTCATCTTCTTAGTTTAGACATGCATTGTGTGAATGCCATCTGTTTAGTTTCTATATCATATATGTGAATCATGCAATGCCATCTTGTTTAGCCAGGCATCATATATGTGAATTTTGCAATGCCATCATGGTTAGCCAGTCATCTTATATGTGAATTATATCATGCCTTCCTTTTTTATTACATATTAAATTTGTCAACAATGTTAGTACATTCAATTACTCTTCCTGTGCATCAGCCATTTGATACGTCTCCAATGTATCTATAATTTTTTATTTGTTCCATGCTATTATATTATCTGTTTTGGATGTTTTATATGCATTAATATGCTATTTTATATTATTTTTGGGACTAACCTATTAACCTAGAGCCCAGTGCCAGTTTCTATTTTTTCCTTATTTTTTAGCTTCGTGGGAAAGGTATACCAAACGGAGTCCAAACGGAATAAAACCTTCGCGATGATTTTTCTTGGACAAGAAGACACCCAGGAGACTTGGAGATGAAGTCGGAGGAGACACAGGCGGCCACAAGGGTGGAGGGCGCGCCCAGGGGGTAGGGCACGCCCCCCTGCCTTGTGGGCCCCCCGTGACTCCCCTGACCTAATTCTTTCACCTATATATTCACATATGTTCCCAAACCACCAGAAGCATCCACGAAAAGACTTTTCCACCGCCACAACCTTCTGTACCCGTGAGATCCCATCTAGGGACCTTTTCCGGCACCCTGCCGGAGGGGGATTCGATCATGGAGGGCTTCTACATCAACTATATTGCCCTTCCAATGAAGCGTGAGTAGTTTACCTCAGACCTACGGGTCCATAGCTAGTAGCTAGATGGCTTCTTCTCTCTCTTTGATTCTCAATACCATGTTCTCCTCGTTGTTCTTGGAGATCTATCCGATGTAATATTCTTTTGCGGTGTGTTTGTTGAGATCCGATGAATTATGGATTTATGATCAGCTTATCTATGAATATTATTTGAATCTTCTCTGAATTCTTATATGCATGATTTGATATCTTTGTAATTCTCTTCGAACTATCGGTTTGGTTTGGCCAACTAGATTGGTTTTTCTTGCAATGGGAGAAGTGCTTAGCTTTGGGTTCAATCTTGCGGTGTCCTTTCCCAGTGACAGTAGGGGCAGCAAGGCATGTATTGTATTGTTGCCATCGAGGATAAAAAGATGGGGTTTACATCATATTTCTTGAGTTTATTCCTCCACATCATGTCATCTTACTTAATGCGTTACTCTGTTCTTCATGAACTTAATACTCTAGATGCAGGCAGGAGTCGGTCGATGTGTGGAGTAATAGTAGTAGATGCAGAATCGTTTCGGTCTACTTGACACGGACGTGATGCCTATATTTCATAATCATTGCCTTGGATATCGTCATAACTTTGCGCTTTTCTATCAATTGCTCGACAGTAATTTGTTCACCCACCGTATTATTTGCTATCTTGAGAGAAGCCTCTAGTGAAACCTATGGCTCCCGGGTCTATTTTCCATCATATTACTTTCTGATCTACTATTTTGCAATCTTTTATTTTCAGATCTATAAACCAAAAAATACCAAAAATATTTACTTTATCTTTTGTTCAGTTTTACCTATCTCTATCAGATCTCACTTTTGCAAGTAACCGTGAAGGGATTGACAACCCCTTTATCGCGTTGGGTGCAAGTTGTTTGATTGTTTGTGCAGGTGCTAGGTGATTTGTACATTGTCTCCTACTGGATTGATACCTTGGTTCTCTAACTGAGGGAAATACTTATCTCTACTTTGCTGCATCACCCTTTCCTCTTCAAGGGAAAAACCAATGCAAGCTCAAGAAGTAGCAGGAAGAATTTTAGGCGCCGTTGCCGGGGAGATCTACGCCAAGTCAAGACATACCAAGTACCCATCATAAAACTCTCATCTCTTGCATTACATTATTCGCCATTTGCCTCTCGTTTTCCTCTCCCCCACTTCTAAAACGATTTTCGAATATTTTTGCCTTTTTATTCGCCCTTCTTCCGTTCGTCTTTTCCGTTCATTTTCGGTTTGCTCGTTTGCTAGATTGGTTTGTTGCCACAATGTCTGAATCTGGGGAGGTTATTGTTGAGAATCTTGAGGAAAAACTTGGATGTCGTTCTTTGGATCATGAAACTGAAACTCCTCCTAATTACAAAACAAAAACTTTTCGTGTGGGGGATGGTAATATTATTGGAAAAGGTGTTATTCAAGAATTCTTTGATTGTACAGGATCTATGCCCATTAATAAAAGATCTATTCTTCTCGATACAAATTGCTATGAGGATGCCATTGTTATGCTCGTTGAGAAATTAGAAAGAAAATTTGTGCACATTCATCCTGCTTTGCAAAAGATGTTTTACGAACTTCCCAACATTAATCATCCTATAGCAAAAAAGATTGCCACCATCATCCTGATGCGAGAATTTGATTTTATAATAAAAGAAACTAGGGATATTTTTTCTTTCTATAATAAAGATGTTGCACACCCTCCGATTGAAGATATCCTCCATGATAAAGAAACTATGCGTAGTTTGGAATCTAGGGATTATCAATCTTATAGCGAGAATCTTAGGAGGAGAGTTCCCTATTCAGAAATCTCTCAAGCTTTGTACCTTGAGACCTACGAGGAATTTGATTGGATTACAAGGGGAATTTATGTAGGATTTAATAAGGATTGGTTGAATAAGATGATGAAAGAACCCGTTAGAAACGAGATACGTGTTCTGTATGATGATATATATGGTGATGATCCTGATTACGGGTTTATGAATGTCAAAATCACTAGTCAAAGTCTTTTTCATGGTTTAAGTTCATCTACTAGAAAGGAAATAAAAGAAAGGATAGGTTTGTTAAGACGAGTTTTGGAGGATTTGATGATAAAAGAATTGCATACCAAAGATGACAATACCTAGATCTATTTGTGTTTTTATGCCTAGCTAAGGGCGTTAAACAATACCGCTTGTTGGGAGGCAACCCAATTTTATTTTTGTTTTTGCTTTTTGTTCCTGTTTTGCTTTGAATAATTCATCTAGCCTCTGGTTAGATGTGGTTTTGTGTTTTAACTAGTGTTTGTGCCAAGTAAGACCTTTAGGATGGCTTACGGTGATAGTTGATTTGATCTTGCTGAAAAACAGAAACTTTTTCGTCCAGTCACAGAATTTTAGTAATTCACTGGAGAGCTTAAAAACCCTGAAATTTTTACAATAGATTGATATACAAATTGGCTCTGTTTTCCTAATTTTTCAGAATTTTTGGAGTTAAATAATTATTATAACATTTCAGATCTTCGTAGACTATTCTGTTTTTGAGAGATTCTGTTTTCTTTGTGTTGTTTGCTTATTTTGATGAATCTATGGGTAGTATCGGGGGGTATGAACCATGGAGAAGTTGGAATACAGTAGATATTACACCAATATAATTAAAGAATGTGTTCACAACAGTACCAAAAGTGGTGATTTATTTTCTTATACTAACGGAGCTTATGAGATTTTCTGTTGAGTTTTGTGTTGTGAAGTTTTCAAGTTTTGGGTAATGATTTGATGGACTATGGAATAAGGAGTGGCAAGAGCCTAAGATTGGGGATGCCCTGGAAGGCATCCCCTCTTTCGTCTTCGTCTATCGGTAACTTTACTTGAGGCTATATTTTTATTCACCACATGATATGTGTTTTGCTTGGAGCGTCTTGTATGATTTGAGTCTTTGCTTTTTAGTTTGCCACAATCATCCTTGCTGTACACACCTTTTGAGAGGGACACGCATGAATCGTGATTTATTAGAATACTCTATGTGCTTCACTTATATCTTTTGAGCTAGGCAATTTTGCTCTAGTGCTTCACTTATATCTTTTTAGAGCACGGTGGTGGCTTTATTTTGTAGAAATTATTGAACTCTCATGCTTCACTTATATTATTTTGAGAGTCTCTAAACAGCATGGTAATTTGCTTTGGTTATTAATTTAGTCCTAATATGATAGACATCCAAGAGGGATATAATAAAAACTTTCATATAAAGTGCATTGAATACTATGAGAAGTTTGATTCCTTATGATTGTTTTGAGATATAAAGATGGTGATATTAGAGTCATGCTAGTGAGTAATTGTGAATTGGAGAAATACTTGTGTTAAGATTTGTGAGTCCCGTAGCATGCACGTATGGTGAACCGTTATGTAACGAAGTTGGAGCATGAGATATTTTTTGATTGTCTTCCTTATGAGTGGCGGTCGGGGACGAGCGATGGTCTTTTCCTACCAATCTATCCCCCTAGGAGCATGCGCGTAGTACTTTGTTTCGATGACTAATAGATTTTTGCAATAAGTATGTGAGTTCTTTATGACTAATGTTGAGTCCATGGATTATACGCACTCTCACCCTTCCACCTTTGCTAGCCTCTCTAGCACCGCGCAACTTTCGCCGGTACCATACACCCACCATATACCTTCCTCAAAACAGCCACCACACCTATCTATTATGGCATTTCCATAGCCATTCCGAGATATATTGCCATGCAACTTTCCACCATTCCGTTTTATTATGACACGCTTCATCATTGTCATATTGCTTTGCATGATCATGTAGTTGACATCGTATTTGTAGCAAAGCCACCTTTCATAATTCTTTCATACATGTCACTCTTGATTCATTGCACATCCCGGTACACCGCCGGAGGCATTCATATAGAGTCATATTTTGTTCTAAGTATCGAGTTGTAATTCTTGAGTTGTAAGTAAATAAAAGTGTGATGATCTTCATTATTAGAGCATTGTCCCATGTGAGGAAAAAAAAGAGGCCAAAGAAGCCAAACCAAAAGAAGAAGAAAAAGAAGAAAAATGAGAGAAAAAGAGAGAAGGGGCAATGCTACTATCCTTTTTTCCACACTTGTGCTTCAAAGTAGCACCATGATCTTCATGATAGAGAGTCTCCTATTTTGTCAATTTCATATACTAGTGGGAAATTTTCATTATAGAACTTGGCTTGTATATTTCAATGATGGGCTTCCTCAAATTGCCCTAGGTCTTCATGAGCAAGCAAGTTGGATGCACACCCACTTAGTTTTCTTTTGAGCTTTCATACACTTATAGTTCTAGTGCATCCGTTGCATGGCAATCCCTACTCACTCACATTGATATCTATTGATGGGCATCTCCATAGCCCGCTAATACGCCTAGTTGATGTGAGACTATCTCCTTTTTTTGTCTTCTCCACAACCACCATATTCTATTCCACCTATAGTGCTATGTCCATGGCTCACGCTCATGTATTGCGTGAAAGTTGAAAAAGTTTGAGAACACTAAAAGTATGAAACAATTGCTTGGCTTGTCATTGGGGTTGTGCATGATTTGAATATTTTGTGTGATGAAGATGGAGCATAGCCAGACTATATGATTTTGTAGGGATAAGCTTTCTTTGGCCATGTTATTTTGAGAAGACATAATTGCCTTGTTAGTATGCTTGAAGTATTATTGTTTTTATGTCAATATTAAACTTTTGTTTTGAATCTTATGGATCTGAACATTCATGCCACAATAAAGAAAATTACATGGATAAATATGTTAGGTAGCATTCCACATCAAAAATTCTGTTTTTATCATTTACCTACTCGAGGACGAGCAGGAATTAAGCTTGGGGATGCTTGATACGTCTCCAACGTATCTATAATTTTTTATTGTTTCATGCTATTATATTATCTGTTTTGGATGTTTTATATGCATTAATATGCTATTTTATATTATTTTTGGGACTAACCTATTAACCTAGAGCCGAGTGTCAGTGTCAGTTTCTGTTTTTTCCTTGTTTTTAGCTTCGTGGGAAAGGAATACCAAACGGAGTCCAAACGGAATAAAACCTTCACGATGATTTTTCTTGGACCAGAAGACACCGAGGAGACTTGGAGATGAAGTCGGAGGAGCCACGAGGCGGCCACAAGGGTGGAGGGAGCGCCCCCCTGCCTTGTGGGCCCCCCGTGACTCCCCTGACCTCAGACCTACGGGTCCATAGCTAGTAGCTAGATGGCTTCTTCTCTCTCTTTGATTCTCAATACCATGTTCTCATCGTTGTTCTTGGAGATCTATCCGATGTAATATTCTTTTGCGGTGTGTTTGTCGAGATCCGATGAATTGTGGAATTATGATCAGCTTATCTATGAATATTATTTAAATCTTCTCTGAATTCTTATATGCATGATTTGATATCTTTGTAATTCTCTTCGAACTATCGGTTTGGTTTGGCCAACTAGATTGGTTTTTCTTGCAATGGGAGAAGTGCTTAGCTTTGGGTTCAATCTTGCGGTGTCCTTTTCCAGTGACAGTAGGGGCAGCAAGGCACGTATTGTATTGTTGCCATCGAGGATAAAAAGATGGGGTTTACATCATATTGCTTGAGTTTATTCCTCTACATCATGTCATCTTACTTAATGTGTTACTCTGTTCTTCATGAACTTAATACTCTAGATGCAGGCAGGAGTCCGTCGATGTGTGGAGTAATAGTAGTAGATGCAGAATCGTTTCGGTCTACTTGACACGGACGTGATGCCTATATTTCATAATCATTGCCTTGGATATCGTCATAACTTTGTGCTTTTCTATCAATTGCTCGACAGTAATTTGTTCACCCACCATATTATTTGCTATCTTGAGAGAAGCCTCTAGTGAAACCTATGGCCCCCGGGTCTATTTTCCATCATATTACTTTTCGATCTACTATTTTGCAATCTTTTATTTGCAGATCTATAAACCAAAAAATACCAAAATTTTTTACTTTATCTTTTGTTTAGTTTTACCTATCTCTATCAGATCTCACTTTTGCAAGTAACCATGAAGGGATTGACAACCCCTTTATCGCATTGGGTGCAAGTTGTTTGATTGTTTGTGCAGGTGCTAGGTGATTTGTGCGCTGTCTCCTACTGGATTGATACCTTGGTTCTCCAACTGAGGGAAATACTTATCTCTACTTTGCTGCATCACCCTTTCCTCTTCAAGGGAAAAACCAACGCAAGCTCAAGAAGTAGCACCATTCGACACGGTCATGGAAAAATCTGGAGTGAAAACAAGGTCTTCAGAGCAGAAAATGCTATTTGATGAAGCGCATGTCTTGCTGGTTACGGATAGCTCCTCAGAGGAGGATTCAGAGACAGATGACCAGTCCTATTTCCCCTCCGAGGTGCATGCTCTAACTTGGCAGGGTTATATTGCTCATATCATGCATATGGTGTCTTGCATTGCCATGTCATTTGCTTAGTTTAGACATGCTTTGTGTGAATGCCACCTGTTTAGTGTCTAATTACCATATATGTGAATTATGCAATGCCATCTTGTTGCAAGACATTATATATGTGAATTATGCAATGCTATCTTGTTGCAAGGCATTATATATGTGAATTATGCAATGCCATGTTGTTTAGCCAAGCGTCATATATGTGAATTATATCATGCCATCCTTTTTTTGTATTACATATTCCCTTTGTCGACAATGTTTGTATATTCAACTACTCTTCCTGTGCATCAGCCATTTGAATTGGTGATGGAAAAATCTGGAGTGAAAACAAGGTCTTCAGAGCAGACAATGCTACTTGCTGAAGCAGATATCTTGCTGGTTACAGATAGCTCCTTAGAGGAGGATTCAGAGATAGATGACCAGTCCTATTTTCCCCCTGAGGTGTATGCTCAAACTTGGCAGGGTTATATTACTCATATCATGCATATGTTGTCTTGCAATGCTTAGGTTTTACATCATATACACAATATTGAATGCCATCTGCTTAGTTGACACATCATATATGTGATTGCCCTCTGCTCACTTGCTTAGTATATAAATCATATATTTGAATTATATCATGCCATGATGTTTACATAGACAGCATGTATCTGAATTATGGCATGCCAACCCATTTTCTAAAGACATAATATAGCTATATCATCTCATCCTGTTTACATAGTCATCATATTTTGAATTATGTCATTCTATCCGTGAATTATATCATGCCATCATGTTTCCATCGATGGCATGTATGTGAATTATGGCATGGCAACCACTTTAATAGACACATCGTATAGTTATATCATGTCATCCTGTTTACATAGTCATTATATTTTGAAGTATGTCATTCTATCCTGTTTAGTTAGCCATCATATATGTGAAATTTTGTCATGCTACCCTGTTTAATTAGCCATCATATATGTGAAATTATGTCATGCTATCCTGTTTGGTTAGACAACATAAATGTGAATTATTGCATGCCCTGTTTTCTTCCCTACTATCCATTGCACCTGTCTATCATACAATGTCTGTACATTCAATTACTTTTCTTGTTTATCAGCCATTTGAATTGGAGGGGGTGATGGCAGTATCTATGGGAGTGAAAACACGGTCTTCAGAAAAGATCGTGCTACCCGTCGATGCTGATAGAACCACGGTTGTACTTGCCCAAGAACCAGCCCCACCACACATAACCCAGACTCACGCAGATTGTACCCCTACCCAGTTGGACAGAGAACTAGCTACACCCCTTCTAACCCCAAGCCCAGCAAATAGTAACCCAGTTCCAGTTGACACATCACCGTCTCCACCACAGAGCACCCAAACACGAGTAGTTAGTAAGGCAACTGCAGTGCCCAAAGCACGAGGACCACCACTCCGAACCCCAAGTCAACGCTTAAAGCAGAAGAAGAATTGTTCTCAGGTGAGGTTCCGTAGCTATGGTTCATACTCCTTTGCTCTTGCATCACTCTATTTACTCATACCAACTAATTCAAATTTGAAGGATGCTATTGAAACTCCAATGGCGCAACAGGTATGTTTTAAACCTGTTTCTTTAACTGGTTTGCTATTGTAACTTGCTCTATGTTGATTTTAGTTTCAGTTGAATAAACAGTTATGTTCTCATGCCATGCACATTACAAGTGTTGTTAGTGCTGTGTAGTTTTCCACACTTATATTCTATCTATGTTGTTTTCTCTTAAACAGATATGATTTGAACTGTCTCTATCTTGATTTGGTAATATAAACTAGAATGATATAGACCATACAGTGACCTTACTACATAGATATATGTTTGTTTCATGCTGTTATCATGTCCACCTTACTACTGAACTGGTTTACCAAAATGAGTTTCATATACAACATGGTAAACCTATGATGTGTCTGCTTGTTTCTTTTTTAGAATGCGGAAAAAATATTGGAGAAGAGTACCCCGTTATGCAATGGTAAAGGAAGTAATGCAGATAAGGTTCAAGATAGTGAGACATCCCTGTTGGTCTCGAAGAAAGCTGATAAAAACTATCTTGATGACAGTGAGACAACCCCAAAGTCCTGTCTTGATGTATTGTTCGAGTTACTGGCCACTACTGCTAGCACAAGCTCTTCGAACTCGCTGCCTGAATCAGTTCGTCTTCTTGAGTCTCAACTTCAAGTTGAAAGACATCGATCAGATGTGTTGCGACACAAAGCTGAAGGGCTGAGGAAATCCCTGCAGAATTCAGATGCATACTTTCTTTTGCAACAGCAAGCGCTGGAGGATTTAAGCGCCAAACAAGAGAAAGCTAATAAGCTTGCTAAGAATCTTGCCAGCATGCTGGGTACCCAGGATATTGTTTCTTGAGCTCTTCTGAAGTGGTTTCAGTTCTGGACTTGTTTTGCAGAGGCGTTTATTTGCACTGGTTGCCAACTTTGACAACCAGTGTATGTAATATGCTGCTTTGTTCCCCATATTTGCACTGCTGGCGAACTTTGATGCCCAGTGGATGTAATATGTGTAATAGCCATAATAGCCTAGCGTAAGTTGCTTGCTTATTTATTTCCTTGTTGTCTTGTTTATTTGTTTGCTTGTAGTCAGTGCAGTTCTTTTTCCGTGGTTTGCTAGGTGCCGCAATAACCTATTTTTTAAAACTAGGCCACAATAACCATGGGCTACATGCGGACCATTGCCACCATGGTCCTGCTATATGCTGTAGTGCCCAAGGGCCTCCTACAGGCCTTCTACGGGCCGTAAAATCAATGGGCCATCTACGGGCCGTATGATCGATTGGCCAAACATGGGCCAATAACGGACCCCATTATGGGCCGTAAACGGGCTAGAGTGGGAATCGTCCGTTCATGGGCCGACCATAACGGGCCGTTAATAGGCCAATGAGTATAACGGGCTTGATTCTATCGACAGGCATAATGGGTCGTTAATGGGCCGTATTTGATGACGCTATGAAATCGGCCCAACGGATTAACGAGCCACAAACAGGCCGACTTTAAGCACGGGCTGAATTTGGCCCACAACCAGAACATGCCAATAACGGACCGTAAGTAATCGAATGCTGCAAATCAGCCCAAGAATAAATGGGCCCTTAGAAGGCCGAAAGATAACACGGGCTGGAAACGGCCCAATGGAATAATGGGCCGTTAATGGGTATAAAGCGATACACTGTTCATTACGGGCCAGTTTCACCACGGGCCGTTAATGGGCCAAGAGTTACAAAGGGCCTCATATGGGCCGAAAGACGTCATGGGCCATACATGGGCCAGAAGTTACAACGGGCTGGAATCATATTGGACGGCTCAGATGACGCTACTGGGCCTAATTCTGATAGGCCATAATGGGTCGTGAGTTAGCGGGTTGTAAATGGGCTATATGCGAACATGCCGTTAACAGGCTTTAAGTGGGCCGGACCATTACCTTTTGACCAGGTCAAACGGGCCGGCCTTTTAACCTGAATGGGCCACTGTTGGGCCGAGCCATGTGTCGACGTATCATAGGCACGTCCCGTCCATTCGCTGGATGACAACTGTCCCAACGCTAAGCCGACATGTGGATCCGCCGGCGAATGAGAATTTTACACATGGAAAATCCCCATTGGTCTGGGCTGTTAACGGGTTATCGGATCCAAAACTGAACCCAATAGCTTAACGGCGACCCGTTATGGTGGATGCCATGTGTCGGTTACCCTTGACGAAAGCGCTTCCATGACGCGACATTTATCGTCATGGAAGTGGACACTTCCGTGATGATAATTTTGGTATTGTCATGGAACACTTCTACGACAGCACAGGTATGACTATCTTGATTATGTCATAAAATTGTAATGGATATACATGCATGGCAGAAAACGTGACCTACTGTGACAAACACGTATCATCACGGAAGAGGTTTTTTTTGTAGTGTATATAATAAAGATTAGTTTTGAGTTGAGGGCTTTGCTTTCTTGTTTTGATCTTAGAGATGAAAAGAATAAAGAAAATAAAATATTATATAATGACCTTATGGAGAGTGATGACTTCACATATAAGAAGTATAATGCATGAAATTTGTTGAAGGTTGACAAACATAAAATTGGTCATTGTTGCAATTAATGATAAGTAATAAAGAAAGAGAGGTCTCGCATATAATACACTATCTTGGACATCCGTTATGATTGTGAGCACTCATTAAAATATTATATGCTAATAAGTTGATGTTAGACAAGGAAGACAATGTAATGGGTTATGTTTTCTTATATCCAAATAGAAGTCATAATGTCATGGATCCTCCAACATGTTGAGCTTGCTTTCTATCCCTTGCTAGCCAAAATTCGCACCAAGTAGAGATACTACTTGTGCATCCAAAAACAATCAACCCAGTTTCATGTCATGAGAGTCCACTATATCTACCTATGGATTGAGTAAGATCCTTCAAGTAAGTTGTCATCGGTGCAAGCAATAAAAATTGCTCTCTAAATATGTATGATCTTTTAGTGTGAGGAAAATAAGCTTTATACGAACTTGTGATGGGGAAGAAATAAAAGCGATGGACTGCATAATAAAGTTCTCTATCAGAAGCGGCAGTATAAAGTGACGTTCCTTTGCATTAAGATTTTGTGCATCCAATTAAAAAAGCACATGACAACCTCTGCTTCCCTCTGCGAAGGGCCTATCTTTTATTTTCAGTAACTACCCTTATGTAAGAGTCATGGTGATCTTCACCTTCCCTTTTATTTTTCTCTTTTGGCAAGCACTATGTGTTGGAGAAAGATCCGGACATACATATCCACTCGGATGTAGGCGATCATAAGTTATTATTGTTGACATTACCCGGGAAGTAAATGGTTGGGAGGCGAAACTATAAGCCCCTATCTTTCTATGTGTCTAATTGAAGCTTTGATCTCATAAGTATCGCGTGAGTGTTAGCAATTATGAAAGACTAAATGATGGTTGAGTATGTGAACTTGCTAAATAAAAGCTCTTACATTGACTCTTTCTGACATTATGACAAATTGCAATTGCATCAATGACTGAGATCATAGTTTGTTAGTTTTCAATGAAGTTTTTGGTTCATACTTTATCTTGTGAACGAATTATCACTTTGGCATAAGAAGTTATATGGCAATATATTGCTGCTCTAAAGATGATCCTGATGCCCCCATGTCTGTATTTTGTTTTATCGACACCTCTATCTCTAAACATGTAGTCATGATTATCGATTTCAGCTTTCGCTTGAGGACAAGCGAGGTCTAAGCTTGGGGGAGTTGATACGTCCATTTTGCATCATGCTTTTCTGTTGATATTTATTGCATTATGGGCTGTTATTACACTTTAGGATACAATTATTATGCCTTTTCTCTCTTATTTTACAAGATTTACATGAAGAGGGAGAATGCCGGCAGCTGGAATTCTAGACCGGAAAGGAGCAAATCTGAGATATCTGTTCTGCACAACTCCAAATGTCCTGAAACTTTATGGAGAATTGTTTTGGAATATATAAAAAATATTGGGCGAAAAAGATCAGAAGGGGACCCACTAGGTGGCCACAAGCCTGGGGGGTTGTCCTACCCCCCCAAGGCACGCCCCCTGAGCTTGTGGGCCCCCTGGCTAGCCCTCGGTGTCCATCTTCTGCTATATGAAGGGTTTTGACCTATAAAAAATCATAAGAAGGCTTTCGAGACGAAGCGCCACGGTGGAACCTAGGCAGAAGCAATCTGGGGCTCCGGCAGAGCGATTCTGCTGGGGAAACTTCCCTCCGGGAGGGGGAAATCGAAGCCATCATCACCACTAACGATCCTCTCATCATGGGAGGACCAATCTTCATCAACATCTTTACCAGCACCATCTCCTGTCAAACCCTAGTTCATCTCTTGTATTCAATCTTTGCCTCAAAACCTCATATTGGTACCTGTGGGTTGCTAGTAGTGTTGATTACTCCTTGTAGTTGGTGCTAGTTGGTTTATTTGGTGGAAGATCATATGTTCTGATCCTTAATGATATTTATTACCCCTCTGATCATGAACGTGAACATGTTTTGTGAGTAGTTACTTTTGTTCCTGAGGACATGGGAGAAGTCTTGTTATAAGTAATCATGTGAATTTGGTATTCGTTCGATATTTTGATGAGATGTATGTTGTCTTTCCTATAGTGGTGTTATGTGAACGTTGACTACATGACACTTCACCATGATTTGGGCATAGGGGAAGGCATTCGGAAGTAATAAGTAGATTATGGGTTGCTAGAGTGACAGAAGCTTAAAACCTAGTTTATGCGTTGCTTCGTAAGGGGCTGATTTGGATCCACATGTTTCATGCTATGGTTAGATTTATCTTAATTCTTCTTTCGTAGTCGCGGATGCTTGTGAGAGGGGTTAATCATAAGTGGGAGGCTTGTCCAAGTAAGGACAGCACCCAAGCAGCGGTCCACCCACATACCAAATTATCAAAGTAGCGAACGTGAATCATATGAGCATGATGAAAACTAACTAGATGATAATTCCCATATGTCCTCGGGAGCGCTTTGCTTTACATAAGAGTTCGTCCAGGCTTGTCATTTGCTATTAAAATGATTGGGCCACCTTGCTGCACCTTTGTTACACATGTTTCTAGTTACTCGTTACGAATTACCTTGCCACCAAACTATCTGTTACCGATAATTTCAGTGCTTGCAGAAAATACCTTGCTGAAAACCGATTGTCATTTCCTTCTGCTCATCGTTGGGTTCGACACTCTTACTTATCGAAAGGACTATGATTGATCTCCTATACTTGTGGGTCATCACCCACGAGGCACCAGGGAGCGCCCAGGGGGTAGGGAGCGCCCTGGTAGCTTATGGGGCCCACGTGGCTTCGTTTGACCTAACTCTGCCTCTATAAATTCCCTAAAATCGTCAAACCAACAGAGGAGTCCATGAAATACTTTTTCCTCCGCCACAAGTTCCTGTTCTCGAGAGATCCCATCTCGAGGGCTTTTCCAGCACTGCCTGAGGGGGATTCGATCATGGAGGGGCTCTACATCAACCTTGTTGCCCTTCCGATGATGCGTGAGTAGTTTACCACAGACCTACGGGTCCATAGTTAGTAGCTAGATGGCTTCTTCTCTCAATTTGTTCTTCAATACAATGCTCTCCTTGATGTTCTTGGAGTTCTATTCGATGTAATTCTTTTTGCGGTGTGTTTGTTGGGATCCGGTGAATTGTGAGTTTATGATCAGATCTATCCATGAATATTATTTGAGTTTTATCTCAACTCTTTTATGCATGATTAATATAGCTTCGTATTTCTTCTCTGATCTATTGATTTGGTTTGGCCAACTAGATTGACTTATCTTGCCATGGGAAGAGGTGCTTTGTAATGGGTTCGATCTTGCAGTGCTCAATCCCAGTGACAGAAGGGGACATGACACGTATGTATCGTTGCTATTAAGGGTAAAAAGATGGGGTTTATTCATACATGAGTTTATCTTGTCTACATCATGTCATCTTGCTTAAGGCGTTACTCCGTTCTTTATGAACTTAATACTCTAGATGCATGCTGGATAGCGGTACATGTGTGGAGTAATAGTAGTAGATGCAGAATCGTTTCGGTCTACTTGTCTCGAACGTGATGCCTATGTATGATCATTTCCTTGGGTATCGTCATAATTATTTGATTTTTTATCAATTGCCCAATAGTAATTTATACCCACCGTATGCTATTTTCTCGAGAGAAGCCTCTAGTGAAAACTATGGCCCCCGGGTCTATCTTTTATCATATATTAAAACCAAAAATAACTTGCTGCGTTTTTTCTTTATTTATTTTATTTTGTATTTTTGTCCGATCTATCTATCAAAAACTATACAATTTAATCTTACTCGTAACCGTCGAGGGATTGACAACCCCTTTGCGCGTTGGGTTGCAAGGATTTGTTGTTTGTGTGCAGGTGCTGCTAACAAGGTGTTGCATGGTTCTCCTACTGGATTGATAACCTTTTTTCTTAACTGAGGGAAATACTTATCTCTATTGTACTGCACCATCCTCTCCTCTTTGGGGAAATCCCTACGCAGTTCGCAAGTAGCAGGAAGAATTTCTGGCGTTGTTGCCGGGGAGACATCATCAACATCTATCAAGTACCTACGCATAAACTTTCGTCTCCTTGCATTTACATTATTTGCCATTTTCCTCTTGTTTTCATCGCCCTCACTTCTAAAAAGTTTTTACAAAAATACAAAAATATTTTCCGTTTGTCTTTTTGCGTGTTTTCTTGTTTGCTTGCTTGTTATCCTGTTTGCGTAGTCATGATGTATCAAGAAAATACAAAAATGTGTGATTTTCTAACACTAATAATAATGATTTTATTAGTACTCCGATTGCTCCTCCCGCCGCTAGTGCGGAGTCTTATGATATTAATGCCGCTTTGTTGAATCTTGTCATGAAAGATCAATTTTCCGGTAATCCTAATGAGAATGCCGCATCCCATCTAAACACTTGCGTAGAATTGTATGATATGCAAAAGAAAAAGGATGTGGACAATGATATTGTGAAATTAAAATTATTCCCGTTCTCTTTACGGGATCGTGCAAAAATTTGGTTTTCATCTTTGCCACGAAATAGCATTGATTCTTGGAATAAGTGCAAAGATGCTTTTATTACTAAGTCTTTTCCTCTCGCGGAAATTATTTCCCTTAGAAATCAAATTATGAATTTCAAGCAACTTGAACATGAGCATGTTGCCCAATCTTGGGAAAGGATGAAACTAGTGATAAGAAATTTCGCTACACATGGTTTGAATTTGTGGATGATCATACAAAAAATTTATGCGGGATTAAACTTTGTCTCTAGAAATCTTTTAGATTCCGTCGTGGGTGGTACTTTTATGGAGATTACATTGGGTGAAGCTACTAAATTGCTTGATAATATTATGGCAAATTATTCACAATGGCATACTGAAAGAGCTCCTACTAGTAAAAAAAGTGAATTCTATTGAAGAAATTAGTACTTTGAGTGATAAAGTTGATGCGCTTATGAAATTGGTTGCTAGTAAAAATGTTCCTATTGATCTTAGTTGTGTGCCTTCGTCTACTTCGATTGAGCAAAATAATGATCCCGTAGATGTGAATTTTGTCTCGCGAAACAATTTTAATAGCAATGCTTATAGAGGTAATTTTAATCCTAGGCTTTTCCCAGAAAATTCCTCTAATAATTATGGCAATTCCTATTGTAATTCTTATAATAATAATAATAATAATAATAATAATAATAATAATAATAATAGGATGACCTCTGATCTTGAGAATAATAGCGAAGAATTTATTAATGCTCAAAAAGTTTTCAACACTGCGATAGAAGAAAAATTGAGTAAAATTGATGATATGTCTAGGAGCATTGATAGAATTATTCTTGATGTGGAAATCTTAAGGCTAAATATTTGCCACCCAAAATTGATATTAATGAATTAATTAAAGCTTTATATGTCTCCATGGATGAGTGTAAGAAAAGAACCGCTATGTTAAGAGCTAAACGAGAATTCTTAGCAAAAGCGGTTCCTCCCGATTTTTTTCGTAATACTCCCTCCGTTCTTTTATGTAAGGTGTATTATTTTCCGCACGGTGACCAAGACACATAATTATAGAGAAGTTAGGATGAAATTGCCCTTGGAAAATTTGTTAGTTAGTGGCAAGTAAATAAATTAGTCCAGGAAAGTGGGAGATACATGCAATCGAGATAAAGATACTTTCCTTCTTTTGCTACAAAGAGAGGTGTAGACAATCAGGAGAGAGATACTTTCCTTTTTCTGGAGGGTTAAAAAGGGAATTACGAGGAACTATAAGAAATGCACCTTACATTTTGAAATTTTATCTAAAAACAAATACACCTTATATAAAGGAATGGAGGGAGTAATGATGAAGATGTTAAAATGATTGGTGTTTCATCTATTGATTCCGTGTTTAGCAATATAAAACTTGATGATAAGGGGACTGAAGAAGAGTCTACTTTAGTTAGAAGGCATCCCCATAATTCGGAGGGTGAAAATCTTGATGAAAAAATTGATAAAAGTGGGTTTGGAGAGGTAAAAACTTTAACTGGTGATGCGCCCACTCTCTTGGATTACAAAGACTTTAATTATGATAGTTGCTCTTAGATTGAGTGTATTTCTTTGTTACAATCCATGCTAAATTCACCCAATGCCTATGAAAAAAACAAGGCTTTTACTAAACATATTGTAGAAGCGATGATGAAAGCCTTAGAAGAAAAGTTAGAACTAGAGATTTCAATTCCTAAAATATTATATGATGAGTGGGAACCTACAATTAAAGTTAAAATTAAAAATTATGAGTGCAATTCTTTATGTGATTTGGGTGCGAGTATTTCCATAATTCCAAAATCTCTATGTGATGTGCTAGGTCTTACCAATATGGATGAATGTTATCTTAATTTGCACTTGGCGGATTCTACTATTCAAACGCCTTTGCGTAGAATTATTGATGTGCTTATTCTTGCAAATAGGAACTATGTGCCCATTGATTTTATTGTACTTGACATTGATTGCAATCCGTCTTGCCCCATAACACTTGGTAGACCGTTCTTACGAACTATAGGTGTTGTGAATGACATGAAAGAAGAGAATATTAAATTTCAGTTTCCATTAAAGAAGGGTATGGAACACTTCCCTTGGACTAGAATTAAGCCACCATATGAATCAATCATGAGGGGTATAAACTATGCTACTGTTATTATTGTGTTTATTATATTTTAATTAGTGTTTGTGCCAAATAAAGCCTTTAGGATGGTTTGGATGATAGTTGAATCGATTCCGTGAAAAAACAGAAACTTGTGCGTCTAGTAGCAGAATTACTAATTTTTTCTGGAGCGTGGAAAAATTCTAATTTTTTTACACATAATCTATACCTACTAACAAAGCAAGGTGCGTTTCTTTGATTTTTTTCATCCGTTCACCATAGATTTTTTTCTATCTAAGGTGGTACTAAAGTTTTGTGCGTCCATCTGCTAGAAAAGAAAAACTACATTTTTGTCCGGAATTTCGTAAGAGGGCCGCACACACTGCAGCCCAGCGAAGCGAGCCCTTTTATTTCCTGCCCGCCCAGCTGGTAACCTTATCTGCAGCACAGTGCAGCAGATACTCGTAGCTTCCCACAAGGCGCCCAAGATTGGGCCGGCCCATTTTATTATTTTTTTGTGTTATGTTTCTATTTTTCTTTTCCTTATCTCTTCCTTTCACTTTTTCTTTTCTCTTTCTTATTCTATTTTTAGCTTCCAAGTTTATTTTATTTTCCCTTTTCTCATAAACTCAAACTTTTTGTTCCCATTTTGAAAAATGTTGGGAACATTAAATTTTTGTTCTTGTTCTAAGATTTGTTCAAAATTCAATAAATCTTTGCATTTTTCCAAAAAATGTTTGACTTTTCCAAAATTGTTCAAGATTTTCAAAATAAATTGCATTTTGAAGAATAATCCAAATTCAAAACATATTCCTGTTTTATCGAAATGTGCATAAATTCAAAATAATTTTCGTGTTTAAAAAAACACATTTTCAGAAAAAATAAATCATAAAGTTCAAATCTTCTTCCCATTTCAAAAATTGTTCATAAATTAAGAAAATGTTCATTTTTTTTATAAAAGGTTCGTTCACCAAAAATGTTTGTGAGTTTCAAAAAATGTTCCCGTTTCAAAATGTGTTCGTCTTTTTCCAAAAATTAATGAAATAATCAAAAAAAAACAAGTCGCATTTTTAAAAATTGTTCTGGATTTAAAAAATGGTTCATGTTTCTAAGAATATTCGGGAATTCATAATTATCAATTTATTTTTGAAATATTCAAAAAATGTCAGAAAAATCAAAATATGATTTGAATGTGACGTTGTAGTATGTTCTTAAACATTCGCGCTCGCCATTGGTTAGCATGACCCGCTTGCTCGAGTGGCTAGCAACACGTGGTTGAGTTTTTGAGGTCGTGAGTTTGATCCTTCAACTCATCAGTTTTCTGGATTTTTATTCGCGCCTTACAAACAAAGATCTTTTGGTGCCTGCCAGTGGGCTGGCCCAGACGAGTGTGTTCCACGTGCTATTTGATGATAAAAGAGAATATGCTGGTTGGCTATAATTGAAAATAATTATGGGCACAAGCCATAAAAGAGAATATGCTGATTTGGTTCTAATTAAAAAAAACTATGAGCGAGTGAGCGCTAAACTAATTAAAGAGAATAAATCCTCATAAAGCAGGGACTACCTGGTTATGCGCTGGGTAACCTTATATGCCGCACGACGCGTCAAATAGGCAGAGCTTCAGAAAGGGCGCCCAAGTTTGAGCCGACCCGTTTTCCTTCTTTTTGTATTTTGTTTCTATTTTTATTTTTATTTTCTCTTTTCTTTTCTCTTTTTGTTTCCCCTTTTCAAGAATTCAAAACTTCAAACAAACTTAGAATTTCAATTTTGTTCAATTTTTCATAAAATCTTCAGAATTTCAAATGTTTGTTCCCATTTTGAATTTTTTGGAACTTTAAATTTTATTTCATGTTCCAAAAATTATTCATTCAAAAAATGTTTGTGTTCCAAAACTGTTCGAGATTTCAAAAAAATTGCATTTTCAAAAACTACCCGAACTCGAAACATATTCCTGTTTTATTGAAATGTTCACAAATTCGAAATATTGTTCGTGTTTAAAAAAACACATTTTTGAACATTGTTCTGAAGGTTCATAACAAGTTCCTGTTTTCAAAATTTGTTCATGAATTCAAAAAATATTGTTCTTTTTATAAAAGGTTCATGTTTCGAAAAAATGTTTGTGAATTTCCAAAAAATTCCCGATTCGAAAATTTGTTCGCCCTTTTCCAAAAATTAATGAAATTTTCAAAAAAATGGTAGCATTTTTTAAAGTTGTTTGCGATTTCAAAAATTGTTCACGCTTCGAAGAATATTCGGCAATTCATAATTATTACTTTATTTCTTGAAAAGTTCAAGAAAGATCAGAAAAATTGAAAACTATTTCGAAACTGACGCTGTAGTATGTTCCTAAACATGCGCGCTGGCCATTGGTTAGCAGGACCCGTTTGTTCAAGTGGCTAGCAGCACGTGGTCGAGATTTTGAGGTCATGAGTTTGCTCCTTCAACTCATCGGTTTATCTGGATTTTTATTCGCGTCTTACAAACAGAGATCGTTTTGGTGCCTGCTAGTGGGCTGGCCCAGACTAGAAATGTTGTGCGTCCCACGTGCTATTTGATGATAAAAGAGAATATGCTGGTTGGCTATAATTGAAAGAAATTATGAGCACAAGCCAATAAAAGAGAATATGTTGGTTTGGATTCAATTAAAAAATTGTGGGCAAGTGAGCACTAAAATAATTAAGGAGAATAAACCCTGATAAAGGAGTGACTACCTGGTTATGCGATGATTATGCCAATGAAACAAGATTTATGTGTTGTAATTAGTAATCCCTCCGGTTACGCCATCGTAGGAGAGAGTGGTCGAAGCAACTATGCCCCGAAGATCGCCGCGTAGCTACAAAATGAAGAGGCAGCCACAACCACGATATGGAGGCGGAACCAGAGAAAAAAAGGAGGCACGAGTTGGGTGGTGGCCGCCACTCCGACCAACCCCACCACTATCATGATCCTGCGGGCCAAACATGACCTGCGAGAACACCGCAACTCCTTGCTCTGTCGTCCCACCACTGCGGAGACCGTTTTGGTGCACACATCAATTATCTCTCCCGATGCATCTCGCAAAAAAAATCTCTCCCGTTGCAACGCACGGGCATATTTACTAGTTGATCTACAAATTGCTCACATTGTCCTAATGTTTCAGAATTTTTGGAGTTACATAAGTATGGTTAATATTCAGATTTCTACAGATTGTTCTGTTTTTGACAGATTCTGTTTTCGTTGCATTGTGTGCTTATTTTGATGAATCTATGAATTGTATCGGGGGGTATAAGCCATGGTAAAGTTAGAATATAGTAGGTATAATGCAATAATAAAATATCAATGGGTTTGCAACAGTACTTAAAGTAGTGATTTATCTTATTATACTAACGGATCTCACGAAGGTTTTGTTAAGTTTTGTGTGATTGAAGTTTTCAAGTTTTGGGTGAGATCATGATGATGAAGGAATAAGGAGTGGCAAGAGCCTAAGCTTGGGGATGCCCGAGGCACCCCAAGGAATATTCAAGGACTCCCAAGCAACTAAGCTTGGGGATGCCCGGAAGGCATCCCCTTTTTCTTCTAACAATCATCGGTAATTTTACTTGAAGCTATATTTTTATTCGTCACATATCACAAGTGAAGGAAATATGCCCTAGAGGCAATAATAAAGTTGTTATTTTATATTTCCTTATTCATGATAAAGGCTTATTATTCATGCTAGAATTGTATTGATCGGAAACCTAAATACATGTGTGAATACATAAACAAACACTGTGTCCCTAGTGAGCCTCTACTTGACTAGCTCGTTGATCAAAGATGGTTATGGTTTCCTAACCATGGGCATGAGTTGTCATTTGATAACGGGATCACATCATTAGGAGAATGATGTGATGGACAAGACCCATCCGTTAGCTTAGCATAATGATCGTTCAGTTTTATTGCTATTGCTTTCTTCATGTCAAATACATATTCCTTCGACTATGAGATTATGCAACTCCCGGATACCGGAGGAGTGCCTTGTGTGCTATCAAACGTCACAACGTAAGTGGGTGATTATAAAGATGCTCTATAGGTATCTCCGAACATATTTGTTGAGTTGGCATAGATCGAGATTAGGATTTGTCACTTCGAGTTTCGGAGAGATATCTCTGGGCCCTCTCGGTAATACACATCATAAGCTTGCAAGCAAACGACTAAGGAGTTGGTCATGAGGTGATGTATTACAGAACGAGTAAAGAGACTTGCCGGTAACGAGATTGAACTAGGTATGAAGATACCGACGATCTAATCTTGGGCAAGTAACATACCGATGGACAAAGGGAATTACGTATGTTGTCATAACGGTTCGACCGATAAAGATCTTCGTAGAATATGTAGGAGACAATATGAGCATCCAGGTTCCGCTATTGGTTATTGACCGGAGAGGTGTCTCGGTCATGTCTACATAGTTCTCGAACCCGTAGGGTCCGCATGCTTAACGTTCATTGACGATATAGTATTATATGAGTTATGTGATTTGGTGACCGAATGTTGTTCGGAGTCCCGGATAAGATCACGGACATGACGAGGAGTCTCGAAATGGTCGAGAGGTAAATATTGATATATATGACGATGGTATTCGGACATCGGAAGTGTTTCGGGGGTCACCGGGTACTTATCGGGTCACCGGAAGGGGTTCCGGGCACCCCCGGCAAAAGATATGGGCCTTATGGGCCAAGAGGGGAAACACACCAGCCACAAGGGGCTGGTGCGCCCCCATATGGGCTGGCCAAGGTGGAGAAGGAAATGGGAAGGAGGAAAGGAAAGAAAGGGAATAGGATTCCCCCTTCCTTCCACCTCCCCCCCCCCCTTTCCTTCCCCCTTCGACAAATAAGGCAGGGGGGCACGCCACTTGGGAGGACCCCAAGTAGGATTTGGCCTACTTGGGGCGCCCTCCTGGCTGCTCCCTCCTCCCCTCCACCAATATATATGTGGGAGGGGGGGGCCTAGCACACCAAGACAATTGTTTAGCCGTGTGCGGCGCCCCCCTCCACCGTTTACACCCCCGGTCATATTTTCGTAGTGCTTAGGTGAAGCCCTGCAGAGATCACTTCACCATCACCGTCACCACACCATCGTGCTGACGGAACTCATCTACTACCTCAACATCTTGCTGGATCAAGAAGGCAAGGGACGTCACCGAGCTGAACGTGTGCAGAACACGGAGGTGCCGTACATTCGGTACTTGATCGGTTGGAGCGCGAAGAAGTTCGACTACATCAACCACGTTATTAAACGCTTCCGCTTACGGTCTATGAGGGTACGTAGACACACTCTCCCTCTTGTTGCTATGTATCTCCATGGATAGATCATTGCGTGTGCGTAGAATTTTTTGTTTTGTTTTTCCATGCAACGATTCCCAACAATAAGTTTTGCTTGGAGCGTCGTGTATTATATGAGTATTTGCTTTGTTTGATTTTTAGTTAGTCACAATCATCCTTGTTGGACACACCTATTTGAAAGAGTCATACATTTATCATGATTTGGTAGAATTGCTCTATGTGCTTCACTTAAATTTTTTGAGCTAGGCATTTGCTCTAGTGCTTCACTTAAATCTTTTTTAGCACGGTGGTGATTATGTTTTAAAGAAACACATATGCTCTCATGCTTCACTTATATTATTTTGAGAGTCGATTAAATTTTGAAGAAACACACATACTCTCATGCTTCACTTATATTATTTTGAGAGTTGATTAAATTTTGAAGAAATATTTGCACTCTCGTGCTTCACTTATATCTTTTTGAGAGTTTGATAATAGTAATGGTAATTTGCACAAGATATCAATTTGGTCCCAAAGTGATGAATATCCAAGAGGGATATAATAAAAACTCTCATGAAAAGATCATTGGATATGATAAGTTTGATTCCTTGCAATAGTTTTGTGATATGGAGATGATAATATGTGAGTCATGTTGGTGAGTAATTGTGGTTTAGTAAGAACATTGGTGTTAAGGCTTGTGATTCCCTATCCAAGCACGAAAGTCAATAGTTATGCAACAAACTTATATCCTACTTATGGTGCATTATTCAGTGTTAGTTATGTTTAATGCGTGTTTATGACCGTTTTCGTTTTTTGGTTGGTCGCTTCTCATTGTATTTGCTAGCCTTCACTTGTACTAAGCGAAATGCTGCTTGTGCATCCAATTCCTTTAACCAAAGTTGTGCCAAATGAGTCCATCATACCTACCTATATGCGGTATTTCCATGCCGTTCTAAGTAAATTTGCATGTGCCAACTCTAATTATTCAAAATCAATTTCCGTTTTGTGTGCCCGTACCGCTCATGTGGCGGTAGGGTGTGGCCGATGTTTTTCATGCTAGGCGGGTTATTCTCATGATGAGTGTTTATTCATTTGTCATTGCACGAGAGTGTGGCAGGTAATAAGGATGCCCAGTCCTGAAATGAAATTTTTAATATGATTGCAATAATAAATTCCTTGGAAAGTGTTGGTATGGAAGGCACCCGTGGATACGACTAGCCATGGCTTGTGAAAAGAAAGGTGGAAAAGAAATAAACTTTATTTTCTATTTGGGAACCGCCTATAATGTGTCTAGCATGGAAGATATTGAGAATTTTCGGTCGTAGTGTTGGCAGGAAAAGCATGCCTCTCAAAATAATTTTATCTCTCAATTTAAGCTTTGAGCTCTGGCACCTCTGCAAATCTCCGCTTCCCTCTGCGAAGGGCCTATCTATTTACTTTTATGCAATTTTAATTTTAATTTTGAGTCTCCATCTTCCCTTACAAAGCACCAACTGGGAACACTATTGTCATACTTGTGCATTGGATGTAGCTAATATTTGAGTGTGTTTCATGAATGGATCAATGATTGAGCATAATGGGCTAGGGATAGCTTTCTTTAGCATTGATATTTTGAAAGACATGGTTGCTTGTTGGTATGCTTGAGTATTGATGTTTTCATGTCAAATTATAGACTATTGCTTTGAATCATTCAAGTTTAACACCCCCAGTAGTTAGCTACAGTAATCCCCCTTTTGGTAATGCCATGTCATCATTATCAACAGTGCTTAAACATCATTTGGATCATATCTCTTTTCAATTCTAATTCAAAGGGAAATTCAAACTGAAAGTGCAAATAAAAGTTGTTCAAATCCAGAAACTAAAATGTTCATAATATTGTAAATATTCCAGAGACAATTCTAAAATTATATTCAACATATACTAAATAAATTGTGTGACTCTAGCAGCAACAAAACAGGGATATTTAATCCATTTTCATTTGATTAAAATCCAAATAAAATTCATTTGCCCCCAAACCTTTTTATAACAGTGAATAAAATTGCACTATAAATATATGGCTAGTTCACCTATTTTACAAAAGTCTATTTGGGGATAAACAATTTGCAAAACAGGAGCTAAAAAGAAAAACAGAGAAAACACAAAAGAAAAAAGAAAAAAAAGGAAAAGGGCCCGCAGTGGCTGGGCTCTAGTCAAATGACCGGCCCAGCCCACTCACCTCGTCTCCCTCCTACTGCTCACGCGCGCGCTGTCGACTCCACCGCTACCGCCGCGCCATGGCACCTGCCTCTCCTGCGCGACAGCGCGTCGCTGCACCCGTCCCTGGTGGATAAGGGGCAGCATCCAACCCTAGCTGCCCCTCACAAGCCCCCCCCCCGTTGGCCCTCTCTCTCTCTCGATCCCCATCTCGCCCGGAAACGCCCGCCGTCGATCCCAAGGTCACCGGCCTCCCCGTGCCTCGCTAAGATGTCGTGAAGCACCGGCGTCGACTGCTATGCCTTCTGGAGCCACCCGCTGGAGACGGGAGCCACCTAGTCGAGCTCGATGACCCCATCTTCTTCCTCGGCCCCGACGAACTCCGGCGACGATTCCGGCTACCCCGCGCCCTCCCCGAGCTCACTGCCACTCCCTACGGCTCTGCTGTGAGCTCTTGCTTCTCCTCTTCCTCTCTGTTAGCTCGACCGCATGCTGTAGCCGCCGATGCCACCGACGGCCGAACGCTCTGTCGCTCGCGCTCATCGCTGGTGTAGCACGGTGACCTTTGGGTCCCGTGCGTGCCACCGTCATGTTCGTTGCGTCGCGTAGAGGCCTTCTGGCCAATTAGTTGCTCGCTAGCGCGACCGCATCGCCATTCGCCATCGCTCCCGAGCGCAGCCGTCCGCCGATGAGCTCGCCGTAGACGCTTTGGTGCATCTCCGGCTGCGGCACCACCGTCAAACGACGCGCCTCGGCTCCCTCTTTCGAATGCACCATCGCACGGGCCCGGAGATCCCCTGTGGCGAAATTCCGGTGACGCCCGCCGCGCGCCGCCGCGCGAAACGGTCGCTGAAGCGACTCCGGCGATGGCGCTGACCTGGCCCTGGTGGGCCCCGCCCCGGGCCACTGACCGATGGGCCCCGCAGCCCAGTTGACCAAGTCAACTGCTGACTGGGCTGGCCCAGACACTGACATGCGGGCCCCATGTTAATAAAATGATTTTTATAAATAAATAAAAGGCTAATTAAACTGTTAATTAGATTAACTAACTAATTAGACACTGACCAGTGGGCCCTGTTAGCTAGTTAGGTGATTAGATTAGAATAAACTCTGTTAAAACCCCACTGTCTATGACAGGTGGGTCCCGCAGGTCAGGTTTGACTTGACCCAGGTGGTTTGACTGCTGACGTCATAGTGACATCATGCTGACGCAATAATCCATTTCTGTTAATTAAAATAATTCCAGAAAATGCTAAAATCTTTAGAAATTCATATAAAATAATCCGTAGCTCGGATCGAAAAACTTTGTACATGAAAGTTGCTCAGAACGACGAGACGAATCCAAATGCGCGGTCCGTTCATCCGTCACACGTCCCTAACTATCCGAACATGGAACTGTTCCCCTCCGGACATCTGTCTGACAAATGTCCGGAACCGGGAAAACATTCCCGGATGGATTCCCCCTTCCTCGGTGACGTGCAACCATGCGTTAGGACACACCCGGCACTGCATATTGTCATGTCATACATTGTGTAGCACTTGTTTGCTTAGTATTTACTGTTTCTTCCCCCCTCCTTCTCTCTCGATAGACGCCGAGACCGACGCTGTTGCAGCTGAGTACGACTACGCTCTGGACGAGCAGCCTTCCGACGACCCCTCCTTCTTCCCAGAGCAACCAGGCAAGCACCCCCCTTTGAGTATGCCTATATCGCCTATTCTCTTCTCTCTTGTGCTTGCATTAGAATTGCTGCTGCTACTGCTTTACCTATTCTGATGCATGACCTGAATTTGTAACCTGCCTTTGATAATTACCTGCTTATCCTAAACTGCTTAGTATAGGCTGCTTAGAGACCCCTCAGAGACCCCACTTTATTCCAAGTTGCCCCGCTAGATTATCCGATGACTCGATCAACGTGATCGACACCCAGGCCCCGGCACCGCACGCCACCCCCCTTAGTTGTACGACACTACTGGGTTACTATCGAGTGCCGAGGGTCATACCTCGTCAGCACTTCTGATGTTAACCTTGTAGGGTAGATAATTGGTCATGGTCATCGAGGGTGATTCCTCCTTCTCCACTTTCGATACGACCCTGTCACGCAACACTTCAAGTGTGAACCTCGAGGGTGATTCCTCATAAGTTCAGCTTGACGTTTACATCGAGTGGGCATCTGTCGAGGGTGATACCTCGGATTCCCCAAATGTTATGGACACACAGACACTTGGACTTTACAACTGTTACATGGAAAGGCGGGTCGACCCTGAGGGGTACCCGCGAGTGATGTGAAGATGGGTTGACCTGGAAGGTACCCGAGAGGTGAATACGAGGCGTGGCCGGGCATTCTTAGCCCTTGCCGCAAGTCCTCGAGATGGGCCGACGGGGTCACATCGATCGTGAGTCTCTGCTTGTTACCGCACCCCCAATGTACTAACGATTTGGATATTTGATTCGAGTGGGCCTCTGGCCCAATAGCACTAACCATCACGCGGGAATAAATATGGGTACTCTGCATCGTGGCATCAGCCGAAAGCTCTGTCAGACGTCTAGTTCAGCAATGCGGCCGGGACGGACCGGCGCCCCCCTGGTGCCTGGCTTCCCCCTGCACGCAGCGACTCGGAGTGCACAGGGAAATGGCCCAAGACCCCTGAGCGCTTAGGATGTAGACCGACGGGGACCTCTCTGCTGAGCTGTAGGTAGGGCTGCGGTGTGTCGTTTGGCCGAGGCCGGGCATGACCCAGAAAAGTGTGTCCGGTCGGAGTTAAGCGAGTGTGGTGGGTAAGTTGGTGCACCCCTGCAGGGAAGAACTAATCTATGCATAGACGGATCCTCGGTAACGGACGCTTGGAGTTGTATCCCGACCGATACAACTAGAACTGGATACTTGTGATGACAAATGGATAGTATGGCTCTGGGATTGCTTTCTCGTAGGGAGTCGAGAAAGGTTCTCTGGCCGAGGTTGATAATTAACACTGCTACTACTTTATATTGTGCTAATCTACACTCTTCTAATGCTGCAAGACCGCTGAAGATGCTAGTCTTCGATAGGACTAGGCCTTCTCTCTATTCTGGCATTTCTGCAGCCCCATCCACATATACAGCCTTCCTTTGATAATGTTGCATATGTAGTGTAGATCCTTGCTTGCTGAGTACTTCGGATGAGTACTCATGGTTACTTTGCTTTCTTTTTCCCCCATATCACTTTGATGCAACCAGATGTTGGAGCCCCGGATACAGCTGCCCCCGCCGACGATCGCTACTACTACTACCCCGAGGGTGGTTACTTCTACGAGCTAGCCGACGACCAGGAGTAGGATCGGAGGGTCCCAGGCAGCAGGCCTGCGCCTTTCGATTGTAGTGTTTTCTTTTGCCCTGCCTTTTAAGGGCCTATCTGTGCTTTCTTTTATATCTGTACTTAGATATCTGATGCTTCCGCTGACGCTTGTACGAAAGTTTATGTATTCGAGCCCTCGAGGCCCCTGGCTTGTAATATAAAGCTTGTATGACTTTATTTATGTTTTAGAGTCGTGTTGTGATATCTTCCCATGAGTCCTTAGGCTTGATCGTGTGCATTTGCGTGTATGATTAGTGCACGATTGAGCCGGGGGCATCACAAGTTGGTATCAGAGCCGACTGCCTGTAGGAACCCCCTTTCCAACTCCTTAGCCGAAGTTGAGTCTAGTATCCGAAAACTGTTTTACTAACATGGTTGTGTGGCTTACGGGCCCACGTCGCCGAATGGGTGGTACTAGGATCTTTTATTCCTCGTCTTTACTCTGGGACTCTGACCTCTCTTCTATTTGGGTTAAATGAATTTTACTAACGCCGACACTTAGGATCTCGTAAATCTCGTCTACCCGGAGAGCTGGATATCTGTGCTTAATTCCTTACCATTGATCTGATTAGTCTGATAATCATTTTCCTTTCCATTGTTTTGTTTAACCTTTCTCTCTGAGTTGTATTATACTTCTCATTGTCATTTGACAATCCTGAATTTCCTTTGTTTCAGATGGATCGTTTGTTTCCACCACGCCCTACGACGCAGCTTGTGCTTCGCACTTGGGCTCGTGGTGCCCCTGGTTTTCCAGCTGTCCTGATCGCCCTCCTGACCAGGCTGGGCTACCGCTGGTACCCCGAGTACATGGTCTACGAGGATTACCGCGAGTTCAACCAGGAGCAGTACCATGCTGATGTTCGTATCTATGATCAGCGCGATGACTCAGACACTGAGCTGCACCTTTTCCACGGTACCGGCGTACGATTGAGATGGCAGTACATGATGCGGCCTACTCTGCTGTCGCACGTCTCCGAGGAGAGTTCAGGGATAGCTTGGATGCCTTTGAGTTCCGATACATTCCGTATGCCCCTACTGGAGATACTACTAGATACTACACAGCTATCTGTGCCCCGTACGAGCGTCGTCGATACGACCCGCACGTTCTGATTCAGTGCACTCAGGCTCTGGATCGCACTGTTCGGGCTCTTGCCGTCGAGTTGGTTGCCACTCGAGCACGCCTCTACGATGCTATGACGCAGTTGCTACCAGCTGTTCATGCAGGGATACATCCAGAGTACATCCTTTACCCGAGCAGGACTCAGATGTATGCTGGTATTGATTGGCCTGCTGTTGGAGGTCACGCACCTCCACGTGGACCTCTTCTTTCAGCTCGAGACCAGGTTCTACATCAGAGTGCACATGGAGCGCAGGATCCTTCCACAATGAACATTCGTTGTCCGCACATGCAGCTACCCTATGTTAGTGGATCTTCCCGACGTTGATGTAGCCTTTGCTATGTCTCGTGGTGTACTTCCTTACCGCGTGCCTGCGCGCCGCCTACCACATCTAGCTTTTGAATTTGCGCCGTTATGCTATTCGCATGTACCCGACTCTGTGTATGGATATGTATGTCTTAATTGACTACTGTTAAGTATCTAGTACACTGCTTAATTATTGTCGTGTTACATCATGCTTGTCTCTAAACCCCCGCAAATGCTCTTACTGAACTACCCCTGTTGAAACGTAACAGGATGGTTAGACCAGGTGGTCGTGGTCGTGCCCCTGAACGCCCACCACCGCCAGATTATATGGCAGCTATGATGCAACAATTCGAGCTCAACCGCCAGTTCATGACTGGGATTATGACTCAGTTCCCGCATCTGAACAACCAGAACCAGAACCCTCCTTCAATAACTCTGCCAGAATTTATGCGTCTTAACCCAACTCAGTTCCGCAACTCTGAGAAACCACTGGATGCTGATGACTGGATTCGCGATATCACTCACGAGATGGAGTCTGCAAATGTCTCCCCTGCCAACTTTGTCGCCTTCGCTTCCTTTTTCTTAAAGGGTCCCGCTGCTCAATGGTGGGACACCCACAAACGTACACTGCCTACTGGACTAGCCGTTACTTGGCCTAAGTTCCAGGCTGCTTTCCGTGCCCGATATATTCCTCAAGGAATCATGGACCGGATGAAAACCCAGTTCCGTAACCTCACTCGGGGCAACAAGATAGTCGAAGCTTATCAGCGGGAATTCCTTGACCTGTCCCGCTATGCTGAAGAAGACATCGCCACGGATGCCCGTAGACAAGAGAAGTTCCGTAATGGACTCCACCCAGACATCGAGCTTGCATTTGCTGCTCAAGATTTCACCGACTTTACTACTCTTGTGAACAAGGCTATTCTGCTTGAGACTGCTCAAATGAAGCATAAGGAGTCGCAAAAGCGCCATCGTGATGTTGGCTCATCTTCGGGCTCAACACAGAAGCGTCGAGTCTGGATTCCCAACAACGTGTTCCGTCAAGCTGCCCCTGCCCCAAGTAACAACCATATTGCACCACGTGTTCCACCCAATGCTCCTCTTCGTCCTGAAGATGGACTGTGCTTCAAGTGTCGCAAACCAGGCCACCTTGCTAAGGACTGCCGCCAGACCCAGAATCAGTTGGCTTTCCCTCGTACTGGCCGTGGCAATGATTGTGGCAACAATCAGGCCCGCAACTATAATACTGGGTCTGCTGCTCATGGTCGTGGACACGCTTACAACATTGATATTGAACAAGTCCAGGATCAACCTGCCACTGAAATGGGTACCCTTCTCGTTAACTCAGTACCTGCTTCTGTTTTATTTAATTCAGCAGCATCACATTCATTCATCTCTGAAAAATTTGCATTCATGCATGACCTTCATTATGAGGAAATGCATACTCCGTTAGTCATCCAGGCTAGTGAATTACCATGCCCAGACAAATCAAAATGCTGAGGCTAAAATATACACCTTGAATGTGTTGAACGCTTCTCCGCTTGAGGGGATCGAAAACGTTCCAGTCATTCGAGATTTTCCGAACGTTTCTTCGGAAGCACTTCCAAGAATACCCCGCCTCCTTTCAGTCTCCCCCTTAATTCTTAGGACGAGAATTCTTATTAGTGGAGGAGATTTGTAACACCCCCAGTGGTTAGCTACAGTAATCCCCCTTTTGGTAATGCCATGTCATCATTATCAATAGTGCTTAAACATCATTTGGATCATATCTCTTTTCAATTCTAATTCAAAGGGAAATTCAAACTGAAAGTGCAAATAAAAGTTGTTCAAATCCAGAAACTCAAATGTTCATAATATTGTAAATATTCCAGAGACAATTCTAAAATTATATTCAACATATACTAAATAAATTATGTGACTCTAGCAGCAACAAAACAGGGATATTTAATCCATTTTCATTTGATTAAAATCCAAATAAAATTCATTTGCCCCCAAACCTTTTTATAACAGTGAATAAAATTGCACTATAAATATGTGGCTAGTTCACCTATTTTATAAAAGTCTATTTGGGGCTAAACAATTTGCAAAACAGGAGCTAAAAAGAAAAACAGAGAAAACAGAAAAGAGAAAAGAGAAAAGAAAAAAAAGGAAAAGGGCCCGCAGTGGCTGGGCTCTAGTCAAACGGACGGCCCAGCCCACTCCCCACCTCGTCTCCCTCCTACTGCTCACACGCGCGCATGCTGTCGACTCCACCGCTGCCGCCGCGCCATGGCCCCCTCTCCTGCGTGACAGCGCGTCGCTGCGCCCGTCCCTGGTGGATAAGGGGCAGCACCCAACCCTAGCCGCCCCTCACACGCCCCCCCTGTTCGCCCTCTCTCTCTTGATCCCCATCTCGCCCGGAAACGCCCGCCGTCGCCGCCGTCGATCCCGAGGTCACCGGCCTCCCCGTGCCTCGCTAAGATGTCGTGAAGCACCGGCGTCGACTGCTACGCCTTCTGGAGCTACCCGCTAGAGACGGGAGCAAACCAGTCGAGCTCGACGACCTCATCTTCTTCCTCGGCCCCAACGAACTCCGGCGATGATTCCGGCTACCCGGCGCCCTCCCCGAGCTCCCTGCCACTCCCTACGGCTCCGCTGTGAACTCTTGCTTCTCCTCTTCCTCTCCGTTAGCTCGACCGCATGCTGTAGCCACCGACGGCCGAACGCTCCGCCGCTCGCGCTCGTCGCCGGCGTAGCCACGGTGACCTTTGGGTCCCGTGCGTGCCACCGTCACGTTCGTCGCGTCACGTAGAGGCCTTCTGGCCAATTAGTTGCTCGCTAGCGCGCCCGCATCGCCGTTCGCCATCGCTCCCGAGCGCCGCCGTCCGCCGATGAGTTCGCCGTAGCCGCTTCGGTGCATCTCCGGCTGCGGCACCACTGTCAAACGACGCGCCTCGGCTCCCTCTTTCGAACGCACCGTCGCACGGGCCCGGAGATCCCCTGTGGTGAAATTCCGGCGACGCCCACCGCGCGAAACGGTTGCCGGAGTGACTCCGGCGATGGCGCTGATCTGGCCCTGGTGGGCCCCGCCCCGTGCCACTGACCGATGGGCCCCGCAGCCCAGTTGACCAAGTCAACTACTGACTGGGCTGGCCCAGACACTGACATGCGGGCCCCATGTTAATAAAATGATTTTTATAAATAAATAAAAGGCTAATTAAACTGTTAATTAAATTAACTAACTAATTAGACACTGACCAGTGGGCCCTGTTAGCTAATTAGGTGATTAGATTAGAATAAACTCTGTTAAAACCCCACTGTCTATGACAAGTGGGTCCCACAGGTCAAGTTTGACTTGACCCAGACGGTTTGACTGTTGACATCATAGTGACATCATGCTGACGCAATAATCCATTTCTGTTAATTAAAATAATTCCAAAAAATGCTAAAATCTTTAGAAATTCATATAAAATAATCCGTAGCTCAGATCAAAAAACTTTGTACATGAAAGTTGCTCAGAACGACAAGACGAATCCAAATACGTGGTCTGTTCGTCCGTCACACGTCCCTAACTATCCGAACATGGAACCGTTCTCCTCCGGTCATCTGTCTGACAAATATCCGGAACCGGGAAAACATTCCCGGATGGATTCCCCCTTCCTCGGTGATGTGCAACCATGCGTTAGGACACACCCGGCACTGCATATTGTCATGTCATACATTGTGTAGCACTTGTTTGCTTAGTATTTACTGTTTCTTCCCCCCTCCTTCTCTCTCGATAGACGACGAGACCGATGCCGTTGCAGCTGAGGACGACTACGCTCCGGACGAGCAGCCTTCCGACGACCCCTCCTTCTTGCCAGAGCAACCAGGCAAGCACCCCCCCCTTTAAGCATGCCTATATCGCCTATTCTCTTCTCTCTTGTTCTTGCATTAGAATTGCTGCTGCTACTGCTTTACCTATTCTGATGCATGACCTGAATTTGTAACCTGCCTTTGATAATTACCTGCTTATCCTAAACTGCTTAGTATAGGCTGCTTAGAGACCCCTCAGAGACCCCACTTTATTCCAAGTTGCCCCGCTGGATTATCCGATGACTCGATCAACGTGATCGACACCCAGGCCCCGGCACCGCACACCACCCCCCTTAGTTTTATGACACTACTGGGTTACTATCGAGTGCTGAGGGTGATACCTCGTCAGCACTTTTGATGTTAACCTTGTAGGGTAGATAATTGGTCGTGCTCATCGAGGGTGATTCCTCCTTCTCCACTTCCGATACGACCTTGTCGCGCAACACTTCAAGTGTGAACCTCGAGGGTGATTCCTCCTAAGTTCACCTTAACGGTTACATCGAGTGGGCATCTATCGAGGGTGATACCTCGGATTCCCCAAATGTTATGGACACACGGACACTTGGACTTTACAACTGTTACATGGAAAGGCGGGTCGGCCCTGAGGGGTACCCGCGAGTGATGTGAAGATGGGTTGACCTGGAAGGTACCCGAGAGGTGAATACGAGGCGTGGCCGGGCATTCTTAGCCCTTGCCGCAAGTCCTCGAGACAGGGCGACGGGGTCACATCGATCGTGAGTCTCTGCTCGTTACCGCACCCCCAATGTACTAACGATTTGGATATTTGATTCGAGTGGGCCTCTGGCCCGATAGCACTAACCATCACGCGGGAATAAATATGGGTACTCTGCATCATGGCATCAGCCGAAAGCTCTGTCAGACGTCCAGTTCAGCATTGGGGCCGGGACGGACCGGCGCCCCCCTGGTGCCTGGCTTCCCCCTGCACCCAATGACTCGGAGTGCACAGGGAGATGGCCCAAGACCCCAGAGCGCTTAGGATGTAGACCGACGGGGACCTCTCTGCTGAGCTGTAGGTAGGGCTGCGGTGTGTCGTTTGGCCGAGGCCGGGCATGACCCAGAAAAGTGTGTCCGGCCGGAGTTAAGCGAGCGTGGTGGGTAAGTTGGTGCACCCCTGCAGGGAAGAACTAATCTATGCATAGCCGGATCCTCGGTAACGGACGCTCGGAGTTGTATCCCGATCGATACAATTAGAACTGGATACTTGTGATGACAAATGGATAGTATGGCTCTGGGATTGCTTTCTCGTAGGGAGTCGAGAAAGGTTCTCTGGCCGAGGTTGATAATTAACACTGCTACTACTTTATATTGTGCTAATCTACACTCTTCTAATGCTGCAAGACCGCTGAAGATGCTAGTCTTCGATAGGACTAGGCCTTCTCTCTATTCTGGCATTACTGCAGCCCCGTCCATATATACAGCCTTCCTTTGATAATGTTGCATATGTAGTGTAGATCCTTGCTTGCTGAGTACTTCGGATGAGTACTCACGATTGCTTTGCTTTCTTTTTCCCCCATATCACTTTGATGCAACCAGATGTTGGAGCCCCGGATATAGCTGCCCCCACCGACGATCGCTACTACTACTACCCCGAGTGTGGTTACTTCTACGAGCTGGCCGACGACCAGGAGTAGATTCAAAGGGTCCCAGGCAGGAGGCCTGCGCCTTTCAATCATAGTGTTTTCTTTTGCCCCGCCTTTTAAGGGCCTATCTGTGCTTTCTTTTATATCTGTACTCAGATATCTGATGCTTCCGCTGACGCTTGTACGCAAGTTTATGTATTCGAGCCCTCGAGGCCCCTGGCTTGTAATATAAAGCTTGTATGACTTTATTTATGTTTTAGAGTCGTGTTGTGATATCTTCCCGTGAGTCCTTAGGCTTGATCGTGTGCATTTGCGTGTATGATTAGTGCACGATTGAGCCGGGGGCGTCACATCAAGTCCAAATGTCCATGCTACAAAAGAAAAGAATATATGATGAATATGATAGGTAGCATTCCACATCAAAAATTCTGTTTTTATCATTTACCTACTCGAGAGTGATCAGGAATTAAGCTTGGGGATGCTTGATACGTCTTGAACGTATCTATAATTTTTTATTGTTCCATACTATTATAATATCAATCTTGGATGTTTCATATACACTTATAAGCAATTATATATCATTTTTTGGAACTAACCTATTAACTTAGTGCCCAATGCCAGTTGTTGTTTTTGCTTGTTTTTGGTTTTTCAGAATATCTGTAGCAAACAAAGTCCAAATGCCATGAAACTTTTTGGAGATTTTTTCTGGCAATAAGAGACCCTGGAAGCTTCGGGAGGGGACGATAAGATGGAGCAGTGGCCCACGAGGCACCTGGACACGCCCTGGTGGCTTGTGGGGCCCATGTGCCTCCGTTTGACCTAACTCTACCTCTATGAATTCCCTAAAATCGTGAAACCAACAGAGGAACCCATGAAATACTTTTTCCGCCGCCGCAAGTTCCTGTTCTCGAGAGATCCCATCTGGAGGCCTTTTTCGGCACTCTGCTGGATGGGGTTCAATCACGGAGGGGCTCTACATCAACCTTCCTGCCCTTTCAATGATGTGTGAGTAGTTTACCACAGACCTACGCACTACTGGAATCCACTTCTTTGCCGTCTGCTAATACCTGACCGTCAGCCACAAGAAAACGGACGGCAAAGATGTGGCTGATGGCAAACAAAGTCTTTGCCATCAGCCTGTTCTTTGCCGTCCGCTGGCTAATGGCAAAGAATCTTTGCCGTCCGCTAGCAGACGGCAAAGAGGTGGGTGGGTCCAGTTATTGTTTAACCAACTCAAGCCCACCGGCCCCACCTCTTTGCCTATCGCAAGCGGACGGCAAAGAAACTTTGCCAACCGTTGGCTGACGGCAAAGAGGCAGGTACGTTAACGGCCGTCCCGCCCCCCCTCTCTTCTCTCCACTCTCTCTTCCTCCCCACCACACCGTGCCGCCGCCGCTGACCCCGTCTGCCGTAGTCGGCCGCCCCGCACCCCTCCCCTGCGCCCCCGACCTCCACCGCACCCCCGCCGCCCCTTCCAGTCGCCCCCCCCCCCCGCTCCTCCCCTCCGTCGCATCCCCCACCCACACCGGCCCGCGCCGCCGCGCCGACCCGTCCGACGTAGCCGGCCGCCCCGCACCCCTCCCCGACCTCCACCGCGGCCCCACGCCTCTTCCACGTCGGGCAGCCGCGCCGCGGCCGTCCCACCCGTCGCCGTCCCCGCCCCGTCGCCGCGGCCGTCTGGCCTCCCCCTCACCGGTCGCAGCCTCCTCCAGCGGCCGCCGCAGCCGTCCGGCCGCCCCCATCCACAGGTGAGCTCCTCCCCTTTTTTTGTTTAATTAGTTTCTTTTTTGTTTCTTTAGTTTAGTTCTGTTTTAGTTATAGTTTTAGTTTAGTTTTAGTTTTGGTTTAGTTTATTTTAGATTAGTTTTAGTTTTAGTTTATTTTAGTTTAGTTTTTTTTAGATTAGTTTTGTTTTAGTTTATTTTAGTTAGTTTATTTTAGATTAGTTTTAGTTTTAGTTTAGAAGAAGAAGTAGAAGGAGGAGGGAGGAAAAGGAGGAGGGAGAAGAAAGAAAGAAAGAAAAGAAGAAGAACGAGGAACAAAGGAGAAGAAGGAACGAAGAAGAGAAGAAGAGAAGAGGAGGAGGAGGAGGAGGAGGGGGAGGAGGAGAAGAAGAAAAAGAAGAAGAAGAAGCAAGAAGAAGAGGAAAGAAGAGAAGAAGAGAAGAGAAAAGAAGAAGAAGAAAAAGAAGAAGAAAGAAGGAAAGAAGAGAAGAAGAAAAAAAAGCAGGAAAGAAGAAGAAGAAGAAAGAGAAGTGGAGGAGAAGAAGAAGAAGAAAGAGGAGAGGAGGAGAAGAAAGAAGAAAAGGAAAAAAGATACCCCGATCCGACCCCCGACACCCGACACCCTGGACACCTCGGCACGACACCCCGACCCCCGACCCCCTAACCACCACACCCCGACCCCGGCCCCCGACCAACCGACACCCGACACCACACCACACCCCGACCCACACCCGACCCCGACCCGGACACCCTGACACCCCGACCCCGACACGACACCCTGGCACGGACACCCCGACCCCGACACCCTGACACACCACACCCCGACCTGACCCCGACACACGACACCCCGACACTGACACCCCGACCACCGACACCCTGACACCACACCACCCTTACCCCGACCCCGACACCCTGACACGACACCCGACCCCGCACCCTGGACACCCCGGACCCAGACACGACACCCCGACCCCGACACCCTGACACCACACCCCGACCCCATATATATTTGTGTTGATCAGGTGTATTTTTATTATGTTCATGATTATGATACACTTAAATTATATACATATTATTATGTTCATGTCAGGTATCCAAATTTTTTATGTTGTACTAATTTCGTTTACTTTTTGTCATTACAGGTGTTGACAGGATGGTGGGCAAGGGTCCAGAGCGCCCCAAGCCTCCTACGAGCGCTACTGGGAGGGGTGGTTGCATTATTGCAGCGCAGCCCCTCCGGAGAGCGGTGCAGGATGGTATGCAGACAGCTGCGGCGGGCGCTTCTTCTACAGCTGGGAGAGGTCGGGGGAGGACGAAGAAGGCTGGTAGAGGTGGACGTGGCAGTGGGAGAGGTAGGAAGGCTGCTACGCCTTCCTCGCCGCCACCCTCAGCTGATTCACCCGACCACAGGAGTGCTCCGTCTTACGTGGACCCTCGGACTCCGGTCCATGAGCCTCCGGTCGCTGATCCTTCGCCCCACCAGACTCCGGTCACGGGGTCTTCGTCCCAGAAGACTCCGGTCATGGGGTCTTCGTCCCAGGTCCCGGAGTCTTCGTCCCAGAAGACTCCAATCCCGGAGTCTTCTTCCCATGAGACTCCGGAGGCTAGTGGCTCCGAGGATGCTAGCGAGGACACCTTTTCAGAAGATAGCTACAATGACGACGAGCTGGTTGAGAAGGGCAAGAAGGTCTACAAGCGTGGCTGTATAAAGCTCCCGCCCGTGCCGACGACCCCCGACCAGAGGTGGTTGATTGCGCCTAAAGGGTTGAAGTAAGTGCATTTACTATTTTTTAACCTTTTGCCTTCATGTTCCTTCAAATTAATATCTAATGCGTTGGCCTTGTCATACTGCAGGGGCTGGGTACGCCCCCGTGGTTCCCGTAGGCCCAACCAGGTCCTTGGTGTGCTTTGCCGGCAGCACTTCCCTGGGTGGGTCATGTTGCCCGGTGAGGGTCAGGTTCCACAGCTAGCACTGACCTGGGAGCTGTACTCGGTTGCCCCGGCCCTGCCGGAGGAGAGGGTCGACGGTGTCTTGTGCGAGACGGTGGCTGACATTGTGTTCCGTCGGTTTTGGGTAATTTCTCCTTTACGGAATTAAAAATCAACAGTACCTAGTGATTGTACTAATCAGTGTTGTCTTGTTTGATTGCAGACCTTCTACAGGGTTTCAGAGGGCGAGCAGGAGGCCGCGTGTATGGTTGTCGAAAACGAGTGCAAGCGCCTACTTCAGAACTTAAGGCACGAGGCTCGGGTGCAGGCCGTTCGAGACTACTACGCCTCGAAGGGTATTAGGAGGGGCAAGCAGAAGTGTCGCGGCAAGTTTCTGAGTAAGGAGAAGTACATGCAGGTAATTACCTATTCTTAAGGCCTTTAACTTAGTTTTCTTGATTTGATTCTTAGGCGTAGCGCTGAAATTTCTCTTGACTCACTTAGGTGCCCCCGAGATGGTGTGTGGATAAGATGGACTGTTGGGAGGCGTTGGTGGATGCGTGGTGCTCTGCCCAATGGAAAGTCGAACACCAAAGGGCCAAGGATAAGCGCGACCAAATGGAAGGTGTGCCACACCATCAAGGGAGCTCCAACCTGTTTGCGTACGGGGATAACTGAGTATGTGGTTTGCTACATGATTCATGCAATTCATTCTTCATGCTAGATAGTTCATTTATGACATATTTAGCTCTAAAATGACATAATAACCTTAGATAGCTCTATAAAATGACTTAATATGCTTTAGTCAGTTAAAAAATGGCATAACTACCTTTGATAGCTCAATAACGACCTAAACTAATCTTAGCTAGTTCATTCATGACATAATTAGCTCTAAAATGACATAATAACCTTAGATAGCTCTATAGAATGCCTAAATATGCTATAGTTAGCTCTAAAATGACATAATAACCTTGGATAGCTCAATAATGACATAATTAGCATACTTTGGTCAAAAAATGGCATAATAATCTTGGTTACCTCAAAAATGACCTAAACTTAGCTTATTTTCCTCGAAAATGACATAATAACCTTTCTTAGCTCCAAAATGACCTATTTACATAGCAATATCATTCTTCATGCTAGCTTGAGCCCTTAACTAATATTTTGTTCCTCTCTCTCAGGCGCACCACCACAAGAAGCCTGTGCCAGGTCTGTTCGACCTCTATGGCATGGCCCATATGGCCCCATACAAGAAGGCCAAGCCATTCACGGAGTCTGACCTAGATCATCCAAAGAACTTCACCAACAAGACCTCCCACCACAAGCTTGTGAAGTACAGACACGAGGGGAAGGCAAGGAAAGGGGAGGACTTTAACCCGAGCCAGGATCCTTTTGATACAGAGCTGGTGATGATATCTGGTGGCGGGAGGTCCCATGGCTCTCTAGCCATTGGTGATGGACTGATACGTTGTCCTAAGACTCTCCCGCAGATCAAGAAGCGCCTGAGTAGCTCTGATCCTGAGATAACGCCTCGTGCACGACCCGCGGAGATCGCCATGGCGGTTAGTTATACGGACTCTCTCACCTTTCCTCCATTACATTGTGTGTGCGTCCGTCGATGATTACAATGCTAACGAGGAGTGGTGTGTTGCAGGCTATTGTTGAGAAAGAGAGATTGAAGACGAAGGAGCTTCTGGAGGAGGCAAAAAGGGAGGCACAAAGGGAGGCGGCGGAGAGGGAGAGGGAGATGGAGGAGAAGACGGCTAAGTTGTTGGAGGAGGAGAGGAACCGGAACGACAGCGCTAACCGGGCCCTATACGAGCTCATCGTGGTACGTTTCTCGTGCATATTAGCCCAATCATGCACGTAATGTTCGCATTACTATCTAATATGACTGACTCGTGAGAACCAAATGTGCAGAGCTTGTGCGAGAAAAACGGTCAGGCCCCTCCGCCGATGCCCCAGATTGCTCCGGCGACCACGGTGAGTTTGATTTGAATGGTCGTTGCTTACTACTATTCACATTTCAGTTTGCGAACTTGCTAACGAGACATTATGGGAAATGATCTTTGGTGCAGCATGGCTCCCGACAAGCATCGAGCACTCCTTCTGCCAATGCCGGAACCCCGACCGGTCCTTCACCTCCGTCTGGCACTGGCGCAGCCCCGACCATTCCTACATCTCCGTGATAACGGTATTTTTCTTCTTAATTAGCGTGTTTAGTCCATTTATGACATAATTTAGCCTATTTAGTCCACAAATGACATAATAAGATGAAGAAAATCAAGGAAGAGGAAGGAAAGAAGGAATAGGAAGAAAAGAAGATAATTTAGCCTTCTTCTTCTAGTTTTCTTCTTCTTCTCCAAAATGAAGTTAGCTCTAAGTTATATCAAAAATGGCATAATATGCTTAGTTAGGTCAAAAATGGCATAATTAGCTAGGTAAGCTCAAAAATGGCATTTTTCTTCTTATTTAGCCTATTTAGTCCATTTATGACATAATTTAGCCTATTTTAGTCACAAATGACATAAAAGATGAAGAAAATCAAGGAAGAGAAAGAAAAGAAGGAATGGAGAAAGAAGAAGAAGAGAAGAAAGAGAAGAAGAAGAAGAAGAGAAGTAAAAGAAGAACTTCTTCTCTTCTTCTAGTCTTCTTCTCTTCTTCTAGTTTTCTTCTTCTTCTCTTCTCCAAAATGAAGTAACTCTAAGTTATATCTCATAATATGCTTAGTTAGGTCAAAATGGCATAATTAGCTAGTAAGCTCAAAAATGGCATTTTTCTTTCTTATTTAGCCTATTTAGTCCATTTATGACATAATTTATCCTTTTTAGTCCACAAATGACATAATAAGATGAAGAAAATCCAGGAAGAGGAAGAAAAGAAGGAATAGGAAGAAAAGAAGAAGAAGAAAAAGAAGAAGAGAAGAAGAAGAAGAAGAAGAACTTCTAGCTAGGTTAGCTCCATTTTACCTAAGTATGCTTACTTCTTCTTCTTCTTCTGATTCTAGTCTTCTTCTTCTAACTTTCTTGTTTCCATTTTGCAGATTTAATTCACTATATGGAAGCTTGCATGGATGCATGGAGTGCTTGTTTCCCTTATCTTTTTTTCGTTTGTATCGATGAAAAATGTGGAACTTGTTATATGGATGCATGGAACAATGTGTTGGATGAACATTGTGATATGTAATATGTATATATGGATGGAACTATGTTTCTTATGTATATATGTATGTTGTCATGGATGGAGATAGATATGTATATGTATATCTGTGTGTTGGATACATCATATATGTATATCTGTGTGTGCCTGTGAAAAAAAAAATGTATATCTGTGTTTGAAACCCTGTCAAATTAAATGGATTCAAATAAAAACAGGGGATACATAGCCTCTTTGCCGTCTGCTAGCGGACGGCAAAGAGCTTTGCCGTCCGCTAGCAGACGGCAAAGAGGACACGTGGCAGCTACCTGTGAAACCTGGGAACACTGGCTGCCTATTTGGTCACTTTGCCGCCTGCCAGCGGACGGCAAAGATTCAAATCACTTTGCCGTCTGCTAGCGGACAGCATAGCTGGCCACGTGGCAGCTTCCCAGTACTGCCTAGCTGAGCTGTTTGCCGTCTGTCAGCGGACGACAAAGAGCTTTGACTCTTTGCCGTTCGCTGGCAGACGGCAAAGAGCGCCGTTAACCCCCTAACGGCTCTCACGCCACCGCACTGCCGTCCGTTGTCTTTGCCGTCTGCTGGCCTCGGATGGCGGACGGCACAATCCTTTGTCGTCCGTTTCCAGGAAGCGGACGGCAAAGAAGGCCTTTGCTGGCACGTGTTCAGCCGGAAAGTTTGCCGTCTGCTGGCGGACGGCAAAGATGTTTGTCGTCCGTGATCCATGCCTTTGCCGTCCGCCATGGCGGACGACAAAGAAGCTGATTCCAGTAGTGACGGGTCCATAGTTAGTAGCTAGATGACTTCTTCTCTCAATTTGTTCTTCAATACAATGTTCTCCTTGATGTTTTTGGAGTTCTATTCGATGTAATTCTTTTTGCGGTGTGTTTGTTGGGATCCGATGAATTGTGAGTTTATGATCAGATCTATCCATGAATATTATTTGAGTTTTCTCTGAACTCGTTTATGCATGATTAATATAGCTTCGTATTTCTTCTCCGATCTATTGATTTGGTTTGGTCAACAAGATTGATTTATCTTGCCATGGAAAGAGGTGCTTTGTAATGAGTTCGATCTTGCGGTGCTCAATCCCAGTGATAGAAGGGGACATGATACGTATATATCATTGCTACTAAGGGTAAAAAGATGGGGTTTATTCATACGTGAGTTTATCTTGTCTACATCATGTCATCTTGCTTAAGGCGTTACTCTATTCTTTATGAACATAATACTCTAGATGCATGCTAGATAGCGGTCGATGTGTGGAGTAATAGTAGTATGCAGAATCATTTCGGTCTACTTGTGTCGGACGTGATGCCTATGTATGATCATTGCCTTGGATATCATCATAATTATTTGCTTTTCTACCAGTTGCCCAACAATAATTTGTTTACCCACCGTATGCTATTTTCTTGAGAGAAGACTCTAGTGAAAACTATGGCCACGGGATATATTTTATCATATATTAAAACCAAAAATACCTTGCAGCATTTTTTATTTATCTATTTTATTTTGTATTTTTGTCCGATCTATCTATCAAAAACTATACAATTTAATCTTGCTCATAATCGTCGAGGGATTGACAACCCCTTTGCGCATTGGGTTGCAAGGATTTTTTGTTTGTTTACAGGTGTTGCTTGGTTCTCCTAGTGGATTGATAATCTTGTTTCTTAACTGAGAGAAATACTTATCTGTACTGTACTGCATCATCCTCTCCTCTTTTGGGAAATCCCAACGCAGTTCACAAGTAGCATGCCTATATGTGTGATCATTGCCATGAATAACGTCATAGCTATGTGATTTTCTATCAATTGCCCAACAGTAATTTATTTACCCACCACATGCTATGTGTTCGAGAGAGAAGCCTCTAGTGAAAACTATGGCCCCGAGTCTACTTTTACCATATTATGAAAACTAAAAATACGTTGCTGCAATTTATTTACTTTTATTTTGTTTTGCAATTTGTCTATCTACCTATACAAGATTTGATCCTTGCAAGTAACGAGTTCAAGGGGATTGATAACCCTCTTGCCTGCATTGGGTTCAAGTATTTGCTTTTGTGTGTGCAGGTGCTGACGATGAGAGTTTGCTTGGTTCTCCTATTGATTCGGTAACTTTTGTTCTCACCGAGGGAAATACTTATCTCTCTGTACTGCATCTCCCCTCCTCTCTAGGAAAAAACCCAACGTAGTTTACAAGTAGCAATTTCTACCGAGAGTTCTCCTATCCGAGGATACATGATCAAGAGGTACCCTAGACCTCCCTTTATATAGACAAGAGAGGCCTAGGGTTTACACGTCAGATGCAATCTGGGGCGTTGCCGCCCTCTAGTCTTGGGCATCAAGAAGGTCATTTGGCCTCCTAGGGTTTGCGCCATGTTTCGGGCCTGTTGAGTCCCCTTGTGGTTGACGAGGCCGGACTCCTTAGCGTTAGCCACGCCGATATAGGACCCCGTCAGAGACGATATAGAGAAGAATGACGAAACGAGAACAGAGTCTCCCCTCTCAAATAAATGTGTTGCTCCTCCAAATTCGCCCCCAAATTAACAGGAATAAATCCAGATCCCATTTTGAAATTCAGATTGGGCACACAAGAAACACCCACAAATTCCTTTCCATAACTCACCGGGGTCGCCGCCGAAACCTTTAACTCCGGCTGCGAAATCGCCGCCCCACAAATCCCATGAAAGCTGACCCGTAAAACAGACACTGTATCCGTTCGCGGACCCGGGGGGCCAGTCCACGAATACGGATGCGAGATCCGACCATTCAACGCTATCCGCATATATTTTGAACACTCTTTAAACAAACCAAACGAATTACAAGACACACTTGACTTCAAACACATATAAATTTTGTACTCGAACTTCGAATTGGTTGAATCCTTTTTTGTTTGAAAGCTTATCTCGTGCGCTTTACAACCCAACTAGATTCAACTTCAAATTCGATCCGAGAGCAAAAATGGCACAAGCTTGCTGTAGAATCCAAGTCCAAAGGTATTGTGTCACCTCCACTTGAGCCATGGGCCTTGTACGACCTAGGGTTAGGTTTTGGCTGCCACGGGATGTGCGTCCATCCTCTTGGCCACCACCCTTAGTCCTACATAAGAAGATCAACCTCGTAGCATTTTCTTTGGGTTTTGTTTAGTTAAATGTTAGCCATTGCAACTTCGTGTACTTCGTTTGTGTCCAACGACCTGCCCAAGACCGCTTCCGGAACCTACTTTTATCAAAAACTTCATATGTTTTCGCAATATTCGGATTGCTTTATCATAGTCGTGCTCGTTATTCGATTGCTTGCAGGAATAGACCTTCGTGGTCAGGTTGATTGTGCTTTTGACATCGTAAGTAACCATCAGGAGATTGGTTTAGCGATTGCTAATGCGCAACATGCTCGCATGTTATAGGCGGATTGTCAAAGTCGTTCTTTACCGAAATCGATAGCTACCGCTCATCGAAAAATAGAGACACCCTTGCTCTATCGCCCCCAGTCGCATGTCGGGGGTGGAGTTGCAACTGGAGAAAAAGGGTTTGACCCCCATTGTGTCTTGAGGGTGGACTTGGATCTAGGAAAAAAATGGGATCCGTGTCCAGTTGCGTATCGAGGGTGGATTTTCAACTAGTAGGATAACAAAAACACCGCCCCTAGTTGCATGCCGGGGGTGGAGTTACAACTAGGTCAAAAAAGTCTGGGCCACCAGTTGCATCTTGAGGGTAGACTTGCAAATGGAAGAAAAATAAGTCTGGCCTAGTTGCGTATCAATGGTAGACTTGCAACGGAGACAAAATAATTGCATGTTAGGGTTGGAGTTGTACCTAGAAAAAAAGGACAGTCCTAGTTGTGTGTCGAGTGTGCACTTGCAACTAGGACAAGAAAAGACAGCCCCTCCAATTGCAGTCGGAGGTGGTATTGCAATTGGGAGCAAAAATGGCCTCCCCTAGTTACCCATCAAGAGTAGACTTGCAATTCAAACAAAAAATGGGTAGAGCACAATTACGTATTAAGGGGCGTGTGCACTAGGTCGGTTCATTTTCGTCAAATGCACAGTTTTTGTCGTTCTTGCCCTTCCTTCTACGTTTTTTGTTCTTTCTTACTTTTTCCTTTTTTGCTTATTTTTAAAAGTCACAAATTTCTAAAATTTCCAATGTCTTTGTAACAAATTGTTCTTCTTCACCACACAAATGTTCAGAATTCAAAATTTCAATAAAACCCCAATAAAATTCAATTATTGTTCTCGGTTTTGAAAATTTTCCTTTTTTTATAAAAAACAAAAATTTCAAAAAATATTTGCAAATCTGAGAAGTGTTGATATTCTTCAAAGAAAGCTGGAAATTTTGAAAATTTTGTTCACGCTTCCAAACCAAGTTTACAATTTTTAAAATGTTTGTGTTTCCAAACAATGTTCAAAAGTTTCAAACCTAATTGCATTTTCAACAGAAGGTTCACACTCAAAAAAAACATTTTCTTTTAAAAAATGTTTGGAATTTTTTATAATTATTCATAGTATCTTATTTTGTTATTTTTTCAATAAGTATATGGAATTTCAGAAAATGTTTGCAACTAAGAAAAACAGTTACAAAATTTGAAATTATAAATTGTTTTTCAAAACGGGTACATTTTTTAAAACACGAGCACTTTTTTTTACTCTTTCAATAATATTTGAAAACACGAATAGTTTTTGAAATTTCAAAATGAACACTTTTAAATTTTGTGAACCTTTTTTGAAATTATGAATACATTTTTTGGAAATTCAGATCATTTTTTTAAACGCGAACAATATTTGAAAAATATATAACATAAAAAAAGTGCCGCACCGTGTGCATCCTTGATGGGCCGGCCCAGTCAGTCGCTGCCTATGCGATATGTCGACTATTTGACGCAGATAGCAAGGACCCTCCACGATGGGGGTACGTCCTCTTATCTCCTATGCACTATTCCGAGCTCTTTGACGCGATAGCAAGGACCTTCCCACGATCACGCGTATTCCCCCTCCCCCCCCCCCCCCCCCCCCCCCCACCCCCTTCCCCCCGCCACCCTTCCCCCGCCCCCCCCCTCTCCCCCCCCCCCCGCCCCCTTTCCCCCCGCCCCCAGGCAGCCCCCCCCCTCCCACAAGGAGCACCCCCCCACCCCACTCCCGCTGGTGGCCGTAACCCCCACCCGCCCCCGGCGGACCCAAAGTTCCCCCCCTACGCAGGAATCTGCCCCCCCATGCCCTCCGGGCGCGCCCGCCGCATCCCCCCTCGGAGACAGAGGCCACCTCGGCCCACCCCGCGGGACGCCAGCGGCCTCCCCCCCCCCTCAAAGACGTGAGTTGTGGGTCTTATCCCGCCGCATGCGGCGGGCGTGGTATGGCCCGGTGGCCGCCAGCTGACTGTCCCCCGGCCGGCTCGTTCTGCGGCGACGAATCGCTGGCGGGCGTCCCGGTCTCCAGATATCGCCGCGCCGCAGCAGGCGGCCTCGCCAACGCCCCGCCCCCCCCCCCCCCACATCTTTTTTAGTAAACACGATCCTGTGACAAGCATCCTATGGTTTGAAAGTTATATGAGATATAACTAAATCTCATCTAGATGAGAATTAGCAAATCGGTTATAAGAATGACCTTTTTAATCCAAACAAAAAAGTGCATAGACTTATGACGACAGAAAAACTAACTAAAACTGATTTTTCTTAAATTTCTCCTAAATCCTGATTTTCTAAAAGCATAACTTAAATTCTTCTAATCCAAACAACCATTGAGGTGTCCAAATGCAATTCAATCTTTTGTTTGATACATCGTACCTTAACTCTACTACTGATCGTCAAACTGTCTCGTACTATGATACTTATTAATGCAAATGTTGCATGCAGAGAAAGAGGCATCATATTTTTCACGCAATAATCATGTTATTTATCACCCCCCCCCACTATCACCCCCCCCCCCCCCCCCCCCCCTCCGTTTCATATATTTTTGTCGGCAAAAATTATGAAACAGAGGGAGCAGTTGGCTTTTTTGTTTTTTTATATCTGAAAAATAGGATTAGTGGGCTTGTATAAAAAAACTCAAATGATAAGTGGCACATGTGTGGCACGAAGCACTCTGGCCCTGATGTTTTCTACAACTGAAGTTATCATTCAAAAAAAAATAAACCCAAAAAATCCTGAAACTTGTTATCCGAAAGAAAAGTTGTATGCTTGACAACTAACGTTACCATCATCACGCCATTAATATTGCCATAAAAAATATTCATAACTCATGCCACGCGTGTGACACTTATCAAGATCCAAAACAAAAGAGAGTAGCTTGATTCGAAACATATGCCAGCGTAAATGAAAGGTGATGCTACCATGACGGCGGGCGAAGATCTAAAACAACAAGGACGAAAAACAAGTAAACGAAAATATGTACTAAGCTCTCGTATCAACATGACATTACCATCTCCAGTACAAGTCGATCGAAAATCGAAGAAACATGAAGCATGACTGTAGACAGCAAATTCACACATATGCAAGTGATGGATTCGATGGCATGCGGAACGTCGACCGCCACGAGGTGACCGATCTCCGATTCTACCAGTAGTCTTGGCCGTAAAGCAGGCCGGCGCCTCCCGTTTGATCATACATGCTCTGGAACGGCGGAGGCATGGCTCCGGTGCCGGCCGCGTAGTCCGCCGTGGACGCCATCGCCGGAGGCAAAGCCCGGGCGCCCGCAGCGGCCGTAGCCCCCGCCGTCGGGGAGGCGCGCCCGTACGAGGAGTAGGAGGAGGAGGACGACGAGGAGTAGTAGGACGGGACGCCCGGGGCGTCGTGGTCGGCCACGTTGGAGTCGCGGCCCGTGAGCTCCTGCACGACGGCGCGGAACTCCTCGGCGCTGGCGGTGAGCATCATGGGGCTGGAGATGTAGACGACCTTGATCCCCTTCCCGCCACCCTTGCCCTTCCCGTGGTGGTGCACCGGCGGCTTGGAGATGCCGTTGTGCTGCCCGTGGTGCACGCTCAGCTTGTCCATCTCAACACTCTCGATCGATCTGCTCTGCTCCCGTGCGCGCGAGCGATCGAACACGCACAGCAGCAGCAGCAGCAATGAGACGAAGCCAAGGAGAGCGCGCGCCTCGATGCGATGAAGCGGACTGAGCGATCAATCAGCTGAACCAAGTTGGTTAAGCTGCTTTGGGATGAGGAGGTGATGGGGGGTTTTGTTGGTGGAGCATTATATAGGGTTGCGCGGCCGCAAGATTACAAGGTCCGGTCAGGGCAACGATACGATCTCCGTTTCAAGATATCGCCACTGCGCTTCTGTGGCTGTGGATTGGCCCCCGCAGGTTCCCCGAATCCGCCGGATAATAATTTTGTTGTGGGTTCCGGCCGGAGCGAATTGTGGCACATGGGGCTTTGATTGAGTTATCTCCCACAGCACCGCACGGTCACAGGGCGTGACGGTTTCGTGCGCATCGTACCGTTGCTTGGGAAAGTTGGTGAGTGGGTTGATTGGACGACCGGCGCGGGATAATTTTGAGAGAGAGAGGTGAAGGTTCCTGGAAAAGCAGGGCGCGGGAGTTATTGATCTTGATCGACATGGACGTGGACATCTGGTTACTTTTGTGTGCGTGACCGTTTGTTCACTTGTGCCTAGGCTTGTACTACTAGTGTATCTGAAAGGGGGTGCAGGCGTGTGGTGCGTACATGTCTCCTTTTAGTTCAAACCCTACAACATCTCGGTGCGAACCAACCTATGGTTGGATGGTTAGAAGGACTGTGGTATCCTCAGCCCATCAGGGTTCAAATTCTGATGCTCGCATTTATTTCCGAATTTATTTCAGGATTTCCGGCGATGCGCATTCAGTGGAAGAAGACGTTCCCGTCGACGACGAAGTGCATACGGTGACTTCGTAAATTTCAGGATGATATGCCGGCTCAGTCTTTCGGAGGTGCTCATAGACAGTAGCGGTCCCAGGTTAAACTAACACCCCAGGCAGGCAGTATAGGTACAGTGCAGAACAGTACAAAACACTGTAGCTATAGGCATAAACAACAAAGACTAAGCTGGCCTTGCCTGGGGCCTGGGTCCGCCACTGCTCATAGGGATAGGATGTGCGTGTGTGCGTTTATAGGGGTGAGTGTATGCGCGTGTATATGAGCGCTTGCGTCTGTACTGTGTTAAAAAAAAACATCTCGGTGGTCTTCCTGTTCCAGTTCACGTACGGCTCCACGGAGAAAATCTGCGTTTGGCGCCGTGGCGATCGGCATCGATCGAGATGTCTCTTCGTTTCTCTGTGTGTACCACATGCACGTGCATCCGTGGTGTGAATTTTCCCGTGAAGAACAATGGCAGGAAAGTGCCTGCTTCCAGACGAAGGGGATACACGTCTGAATTTTCTCACTGCCAGTTTTAATTCATCGATCTGAGGTTGTGTTAGGATGGCAGCTACGCTAGTAACGAAGTACTAATTGGTTCTAATTTGCAGAGCCGCCACTAGCTAGTTGAGCAATACGGCTTGGGTTCGAAAAACATAGCTAATCGGTCAGTTTCTCATGCTCAACCCACCTACCTGTTGTGGAAAGAATCCAAGTAGTAGTATATATCCAACTAAAAATTGTCAGAGTCCTTCGATTTTGGTTAACTAATTATTTTCCCGGTCCAAGATTTTGTCTCCGTGTCCTTATAGGATCTCTGATGAGACGCTTGCTTCTTCTTTCTGCTGCGCGAGCACGATGCGTGGTCAAAGCTCAAGCTCGCCGGCCTTGTACTTCCAATGGAGAACATGATACGTGTCTGGATGATTGCTTGTGGAAGACGTACAACAATGCACGCTTCTACTCGCATCGATCGAACTCGCGCGTCAGTGAGACAGTGACTCGACGGATGTGTTGCGCAATGCACGCTTCTACTTGATTTTTTCACTTGCACACCCGGGCGTACGTATGTGTCGCGCAATGGATGACGCCTGCGTGTTCCCGTCATTTTTTTTTTCGAGGGAAGTGTTCCCGTCATTTCGTAAGGCGATCAGAGAGTGATGAGCACCGGCCGGGGTGGGGTGAATCGGAGGAAGGCTCGGGAAGAAGACGGCCGTTAAATTAAGTACTCCTAGATCGCAATGGCGCGACACGGACGCCAAGGCCCAACAGGGAACTACGGAGGTGGACAGGGGAGAATAACCACCAGCCATTTTGGTCGGAACAGTGTGATCTTCGTCGATACAGTAGAAAGGCCAAGCTGAGGCGACGTCCAGGACCAGGCCGGATGAAGTTTCCTCGCGGCAGCGATGTCACCAAAATTCCACTCTTAGTCAAGCTGCGCCGTAGGTCCCTGTCGCTCGATCACCATCGAGGTATCCAGGAAGGCAGCGCCCCATGCACATGTATCCTTGTTTCTCTGAATGTGTACACTTGTATCCTTTTGGTGCAAGTGTGAGGTCGCTGATTTGGAGCCATGCATCTTGGCGTCCGGATATCATTTGCTTCACTATTGGGGTGTCTTGCCCATTTTCCCTCTATTCCAGTTACGAGATTCATTGTTGAAATTTTGGGATACGCAGGAGGGTCGATCGTGGACCACGTGCCAAGCTTAACGTGGAGAAGTAGACCAAAGGCCCCGACCAGTTATTAATCGAGGGTCAAATATATCCTCAATCAGCTGCGTCGTTAGGATATGACGTGGCGTTTTAAACTTTGTTTAACAATATGGAATCAACTCTTTGCATTGCACGTCGCTCGGTCAAGTAGCTAGCTAGTGTAGTCAGAGAGTGATTTTAATTAGTTAGTTTATTTAACCTTTTTTTACCGAAACCCGTAGAACGTTCTACGGTATGAATATATTAAAAAATAAAGTATTTACAGAAGCTTACAAGTCACAGAGGACAAAATCAACCAATTCCTGCTCTATCAAACCCCAACATGTTGTAAAATTAACTTAAATACTGATCAATCCAACTGGAGAGTTGAGCTTCAAACTTGAATTTGATTCTATGCCTGAGAAGTAGAAGATCATGTTTCAGAAGGCCTTTCCATGCTTGAATGGACTGCTGTCGAGCTCTGAAGATTTTCCCATTCCTCTGAATCCAAATGTTCCAACATCCCATGATGAGGACCTCCATGGCAATTGATGCAGGGAGGGCTTGAGCCAATAGTGTAATCTCTTCATAAGGTGATATCCCTCTATTTCTGTGGCCAAGTAAAGCTTCCCAACAACTTGAGGCAAAGTCACAATCCCAAAATAAGTGCAGGGAGGTCTCTTCAGCGTTGGAGTGGCAGAGCTCACATTTATATGATGGGAGATAGAAATATTTTCTGTGCAGGAGATTTCTTGTATTAACTCTGTCATGTAAGAGCAGCCAGAAGAATATCTTACACCTCAGCATGGGAGCGTTCTTCCAAATTTTTGCAAAGATAGGTGGGGCATGTTCTCCAAGTGTGATTAGCTTGTACATTTTAATGGAAGAGTAATCGGCTCCCCACTGGTAGCTCCATTTGTCACGGTGATTTCCAGGTTGAAGTGACTGAAGAATATCTTGTAGTTGCAAAAAATGTTGATGCGCTTCTGTTGAAAGTGGAATGTGAAAGTTGTCAAGAGCATTATCAGCTTGGAGATAGTCTTGGACTGTCAGGTTATCCTTGCTGGAAAAGGAAAACAACTCTGGGAATTTATCTTTGAGTGGCCCCACACCCCAATTATCATCCCAAAGATTGATGGTGTTTCCCTGACCAATTACCCCCCTAGCAACCATCTTGAATTGAGGTAGTAGCTTGATTATGCTCCTCCACCAGAAAGATCCCATAGGTCTTTGAGTAAGAACTCCTTGAGGATAGTATGATTCCCAAATCAAATGTACCCAGGGCAAGTCATGGTGATTTAGGAATTTATGGATATGTTTCATCAAGAGACATTTGTTATGGGTTGCAATGTTTAATACACCCAAACCACCCTGATCTTTGGGAGTGCAAACTTTGTTCCATGAGATGAGAGATGTGCCTTGGTCCTCCATACCATATTTTCTCCAAAAATAGTGTCTGAGATATTTGTTAATCTGCTCAACAATGCCAGCAGGGAGTTCAAGAGTACTCATGAAGAAAGTGGGTAGACTTGTGAAGACTGATTTGATGAGTACAAGTTTATCTCCATATGACAGGAAGGTGGAGCAACCAGATAGTCTTCTATAAATCCTCTTAATAATGGGTACAAAATCCTCTAATTTTGGTTTAGCCAAGCTGAGTGGCAATCCCAAATATGTAAAAGGGAAGGCTCCAATGCTACATCCCAATTTTTGAGCCAGCAACTCCATTTTAGCTTGACTAGTGTTTATTGGGACCATGGCAGATTTCTGGAAGTTGATTCTCAGGCCAGTGTATGCTGTGAAATGCATAAGTAAGTTCTTGAGTTGTTCTAACTGAACAGTACAAGCTGGCATCAGAAGAACCGTATCATCTGCATACTGAATTACTGGAAAAATTAGGGCATGGGAGTCGTTGGCAAAGGCTTACTGATGAGATTGTTGTTCATATCCTCATTCATTACTGATTGTAGTAGATCAGCAGCCAAGACAAGTAGTACAGGGGAGAGAGGATCTCCTTGCCTAACTCCTCTCTTGCAAAGAAATTGTTTGCCAGGGACCCCATTTAATAGCTGATAACCCACAAGTATAGGGGATCGCAACAGTTTTCGAGGGTAGAGTATTCAACCCAAATTTATAGATTCGACACGAGGGGAGCCAAAGAATATTTGCAAGTATTAGCAGCTAAGTTGTCAATTCAACCACACCTGGAGATTAATTATCTGTAGCAATATGATTAGTAGCACAGTAATATGATAGTTTTGATAGTAGTAGTAACAGTAATAGTAATGGTAACAGTGATAGCAGTGATTTTGTAGCAGTTGTGACAGCAGTAATAGCAATAGCAACTTAGTAGAAACAATATATGGAAAGTTCGTAGGCATTGGATCGGTGAATTCATTGGATGATATTCATCATATAACAGTCATAACCTAGGGCGATACGGCACTAGCTCCAGTTCATAAATATAATGTAGGCATGTATTCCGTAAATAGTCATACGTCTTATGGAAAGAACTTGCATGACATCTTTTGTCCTACCCTCCCGTGGCAGCGGGGTCCATAAGGAAACTAAGGGATATTAAGGCCTCCTTTTAATAGAGAACTGGAACAAAGCATTAGCACATAGTGAATACATGAACTCCTCAAACTACGGTGATCACCGGAAAGTATCCCGAATACTGTCACTCCGGGGTTTACGGATCATAACACCTAATAGGTGACTATAACTTGCAAGATCGGATCTAGAACATAGATATAATGGTGATAACATAAATGGTCAGATCTGAAATCATGGCACCCGGGCCCAAAGTGACAAGCATTAAGCATGGCAAATCTCAGAACATAATGGAAACTAGGGATCAAGCCCTAACAAAACTAACTCGATTACATGATGAATCTCATCCAACTCCCTCACCGACCAGCAAGCCTACGAAGGGATTACTCACTCCCGGTGGGGAGCATCATGGAATTGGCGATGGATAAGGGTTGGTGATGATGAAGATCGAAGATTCCCCTCTCTGGAGCCCCAAACGGACTCCAGATCTGGCCTCTTGATGAAGAACAGGAGGTGGCGGCGGCTCCGTCTCGTGAAACGTGATAATTCTTTCTCCCTGATTTTTTCTCCGAAAATAGGATTTTATAGCGTCGGAGATAGGGTCAGCGGGGCCACCAGGTGGGCACAACCCACCTGGGCGCGCCAGGTGGGGGGGCGTGCCCTCGTGGGTTGTGCTCACCCAGGGGCCCCCCTCCGGTGGTTCTTGGCTCCAGTATTTTTATTTTATTCCATAAACATTCTCCAAAAAGTTTCATTCCATTCCGAGAACTTTTATTTCTGCACAAAAACAACACCATGGTAGTTCTGCTGAAAACAACGTCAGTCCAGGTTAGTTTCATTCAAATCATGAAAATTAGAGTCCAAAACAAGAGTAAAAGCGTTAGGAAAAGTAGATACGACGGAGACGTATAAACTCCCCCAACCTTAAACCTTTGCTTGTCCTCAAGCAATTCAGTTGATAAACTGAAAGTGAGAAAGAAAAACTTTTACAAACTCTTTTGCTCTTGTTTACATAAATAAGTTTAAGTAGCACCCAGGTTTTCAGCAAAGATTATAACTAACCATGTCAACAATAACTCTTAGAAATTATATTAACTCATATCAATGGCATAAGCAACAAGCGAGCAATAATAAGATATCTCGAATGACAACACTTTGTCAAAATAATCATGATATAATATGACAACAGTGGTACCTCGCTAGCCCTTTCTGAGACCGCAAAACATAAATGCAGAGCACCTCCAAAGTTCAAGCAGCGACTAAACATTGTAATTCATGGTAGAAAAGATCCAGTCATGATGCATCCAACATTAGCTATACACAATGCATGAGGATGACAATAGTGCTCTTAGATCTGGCGCTTATTTAAGAAGGTGATGACACGACATAAAATTAAATAGACAGTCCCTTCGCGGAGGGAAGCGGTGATTTGCAGCGGTGCCAGAGCTCAGATTTTTAAAATAGAGATAAATGAAATTTTGAGAAATGCACCCTTCCTGTTTACTTCGTGACCATTGGTTATCGATATCTTCCATGCTAAACACATTAGTGGCGGTTCCCAAGCGATAAAAGTAAAGGTTTACTCCCCCTCCACCAACAAACACACTCCACGGCTAGCCGAATCCACGGGTACCGTCCATACCAACATCAGTCCTGGGGGAGTTTTGTTTAATTATTTGCAATTTTTGAATTTGGGACTGGGAATCCCTATTACCGCCCCTCTTGTGCGAGGATGAGTGAATAAACATTCATCATGAGAATAACCCACTTAGCATGGAAGATATTGACTACCTCCTGTCACTCCATGAACAATCCAGGCACACAAAAATGGATGTTTATTTGAAGTTTTTAGAGGTGGCACATGCAAATTTACTTAGAACGGCAGGGTAATACCGCATATAGGTAGATATATGGTGGACTCATCTGGAATAACTTGGGTTTAAGGATTTTGATGCACAAGCAGTTTTCCGCTTAGTACAGGCGAAGGCTAGCAAATAGGTTGAGAAGCGGCCAGCTAGAGAGCGAAAACGATCATGAACATGCATTATGCATAAGTAACATTGGATACTAGCATGAGTAGGATATGAACACCATGAACATAAATATCATAGAGGCTATGTTGATTTTGATTCAACTACATGCATGAACATGTGCCAAGTCAAGCCACTCGAACATTCGGAGGAGGATACCATATCATCATGCCACATCACAATCATTTTAATGCATGTTGACATCCAAGATAAATCATTATCCACTCCTAGCTACTCAAGCATGTCATAAGAAACTATAATCTCCAATTGTCATTGCAAACATGTTTGATAATAATAGGCTGAATCATGGATACTAGGTTAAACATATTTACAAAAACAGAACAAGTTGAGTTCATACCCGTTTCTCTCTGCCACAGCCAGTTCGTCAAATATCGTCATTATTGCCTTTCACTTGCACGCCCGAATGATATGAAAATAATAATAGTGCAAGAGTGCCATGGACTAAGCTGGAATCTGCAAACATGTTATTCAAGAGGAGAAGACAAGGCAATTTGAGCTCTTTGTTAGATCAACAAGAATGCATATGAGAGCAACTCGACATTTTCATCGTGGTCTTCTCCTCGGTATGACTCAATAAAAGGAAAAGAATTTCAGAGAAACACACTGAAATATTTTTGGAGTTTTTAGTTTTTCTTGAACAAAGCAAATTAAAGAGAAAAACAAAAATGAGAAAAACTATTTACACGGGAGAGCTCCCAACAAGAAAAAGAAGAACAAGGAAATCTTTTTGGGTTTTCTTTTAATTACTACAACTAACTACACTAAAAAGAAAAACCGAAAAGAAGCAAACAATATTTTTTTTAGATTTTCTCAAAGTTTTTCAAACACACAAGAAGAAAGAAAGAAAATAAATCAAGCATGGATAATACAATGAAAAAGTGTGAACACCGACAACTGGAATGAAATGTGTGAACATGAAGGAAATGTTGGTGGAAATACGTACTCCCCCAAGCTTAGGCTTTTGGCCTAGCTTGGTAATCACTACTCGTAGTATCCCTCGGGTCCCATGCTGAAGTTCTGTGGAGCGGGTACCTGAGGGTCCCACTCCTGAGGCTCCTCCTCAGCCGCTGCCTGGTTGTTCCGGTAGGCGACGATGTCCTCTGGCATGATCTTGTATCCTCTCCTGGCAATAGAGTCAAACAAAGCAGGTGCAGGCAACGGGATAATATCATGGGTATTCTCACTGAAAACTAGGTTGTAAGGAATATGAATAGTGGTGTTCTCGCCATGAATAAATTGATGAGCTGCCATAGCCTGGCGATCTAAATAAACCTTTGTTAAACGGTAATCATGCTGGCGAATCTGAATGTTAAAATGACTCGCTAAACGAGTCGCATAAATACCGCCATGAATTTTACCCTTGGTTCTGTTAAGGTGCAGGCGACGTGCAATGATAGCCCCAAGGCTATAGCTATTATCTTCGTAAAGTGCACGGCATAAGACAGTGAAATCGGGGGCACTAAGTGCACCAATCTTCTCTCTAGCAAGTAAACACTTCGCAATGAATAGAGAAAAATAATGCACAGAAGGAAACTGCAAGCTAGTGGCGGTGACACTCGATACCCCTCTCTCATCTCCCACTGACAGAGTGCGATAAAAGTCCTCAAACTCTGTAGGCCTAGGCTCTCTTATTTCCCCGTCAGAAGGGATCAAGCAAATATTACAAAATTCAGCGAGTGGTATCTGACGGGTTTCAGCATATAAATTAAACTGCACCTCAGGAGGGTTATTCCTACTCAGAAAATGAAAGCTTTGCACAAAGGAATTTGTAAGGAGATGGTATTGTTCATACTCAGCTGCGATGAAGTCGGTGAGACCAGCATTAGCAGCAAATTGTGCGAACTCTTGACGGATCCCGGCTTCATCCATGAAGGGGTTGTGCGGCCATTCGCACGTCCGCACCTCCACCATTCTTCGGGTGCGGAGATCATTGTTCGATGACTCCCCTGGAGCTCTTCTTGGAAGCAAACTTCCTAAAGAAACTCATCTTTTTCCTATGAACACAATTTTGAAAATTTTAGTCCACAAAATTTTTGCCAACAAAACTTTGCAAGATTGATAGCAACTACTCATAGAGATGTATAGAGGCCATATTGAGCATTCAAACTACTTAGAACTCTAAGAATTCAACATGCAAACTCATCTACAGCAGCACCAAGAGTAGCTAATTATTCAAAATATAATCCACTAAAGAAAAACTAATTGGACAAATGGAGGAGTCACATACCAAGTAGCAATCCCCCAAAATAGTTTCAGAAATGGAGCTTCGAGCAAAGAGATCGAAATCCGCGGGTTTGAGAGCAAGAACATGAGAGAGAGAGAGAGAGAGAAATGGTGATTTTTTTCTGGAGGTAGGTGATGACATGGGCTAAAGAGATAAGTGAGGGGCTTACCTGGGGACCACAACCCACCAGGGCGCGTCTGGGGCTGCTGGTGCACCCAGGTGGGTTGTGCCCACCTGGTGCACCCCCCCTCTGATGTTATTTGCATAAAAAATTCAGAAATATTCAGAAAAAAATCATATTAAATTTTCAGGGCATTCTGAGAACTTCTATTTTTGGGTCATTTTTTTATTGCACGGGAAATTCAGAAAACAGACAGAACATGGCATTTTATTTTATTTAACTAAGAAAAACAGAAAATAAAAGTTGGGAGCAGAAGGTTGTGCTTACTAAATTCATCCACTTCATACCTCTAAAAAATGATCCATTAATAAGGTTGATCAAGTCTTATTAACAACCACTTTCAATTAGCATGAAACCGAAGAACTTTCGTAAAACAATAAGTTACCTCAACGGGGATATGCATGTCCCCAACAATAAGCATTTCATATTTCTTTTTGGCAGTAGGTAGAGGTAGTTGAAAACTTCCAATAGTGAGTGTCGGAGATTTTTCAATAACATTAATACCATTCACTTGGAATTTTTTCTTCGAAAAGTGCATCGTATGCTCATTACCATTGATATGAAAAGTGACATTGCTTTTATTGCAATCAATAACAACCCCTGTAGTATTCAAGAAAGGTCTACCAAGGATAATCGACATGTTGTCGTCCTCGGGCATCTCAAGTATAACAAAGTCAGTTAAGATAGTAACATTTGCAACAACAACGGGCACATCCTCACAAATACCGATAGGTATGGCAGTTGATTTATCAGCCATTTGCAAAGATATTTCAGTAGGTGTGAGTTTATTCAAATCAAGTCTTTTATATAAAGAGAAGGGCATAACACTAACACCAGCTCCTAAATCACACAAAGCAGTTTTGACATAATTTGTTTTTATGGAGCAAGGTATAGTTGGTATTCCCGAGTCTCCAAGTTTTTTAGGTACTCCATCCTTAAAAGAATAGTTAGCAAGCATAGTGGAGATTTCAGCTTCCGGTATTTTTCTTTTATTAGAGATGATGTCTTTCATATATTTTGTATAAGGGGCCATCTTTAATATATCAGTCAAACGAGTGCGCAAAAAGACCGGCAAGGGCATGGGTTTTTGAACCCATGGTTCTCTTTCTTTTCCATGTTTTCTAGCAACAAAGTCTCTTTTATCATATCTTTTTATTTTTAGGTTGCGGGTTATCAAGATCAACAGCTGGTTCTATCTCAACATCATTATCTGGTTGTTTATCATTGTCTGGTTGAGTATCTTCATGAACATCATCACTATCTTTTTCATTATCACTAGGTGAATGTTCATTACCAGATTGAGTTTCAGCATCAGAGATAGAACATCATTATCATTATCAGGAGGTTTTTCTATTTCAGGTTCACTAGAGGCATGCAAAGTCCTATCATTTTTCTTTTTCTACTTCGTTTTAGAAGGACTAGGTGCATCAGTGTTAATTCTTTAAGAGTCTTGTTCAATTCTTTTAGGATGTCCTTCAGGATAAAGTGGTTCCTGAGTCATTTTACCTCCTCTAGTTTCTACTCTAACAGCAAAGTCATTTATATTATTATTCATTTCATCTAGCAACTCTCTTTGAGATTTAGCAACTTGTTCTAGTTGAGTTTGAACCATAGAGGCATGTTTTCCTACACCTCTAACATCATTGAAGATTCTAAATAACAAGTCACTCAAGCGAGCAATCATATTAGAATTATATTTCAATTGTTTCATAACATTTTCATTGAAGTGATCTTGCTTTCTAATGTAATTATCAAACTCATAAAGGCATTGACTAGGATGCATATTATAAGGATTGTCCCTTTCATTGAATTTCACTAAAGAATTTACCTCTACCACCTTGGGTGGTGGTGTGTCAAGTCCATGTATCTCTTCAATAGGAGGTAAATTTTTAACATCCTCTGCTTTAATACCTTTTTCCTTCATAGATTTCTTTGCCTCTTGCATATCTTCCGGACTGAGATATAAGATACCCCTCTTCTTTGGAGTGGGTTTATGCGGTGGATCAGGAAGAGTCCAATCATCATAATTTTTCAATATATTATTCAATAATTCCTCAGCTTGTTCAACAGTTCGTTCCCTGAAAACACAACCAGCACAACTATCTAGGAAGTCCCTAGAAGCATGGGTTAGTCCATTATAAAAAATATCAAGTATTTCATTTTTCTTAAGAGGATGATCAGGCAAAGCATTAAGCAATTGGAGAAGCCTCCCCCAAGCTTGTGGGAGACTCTCTTCTTCAATTTGCACAAAGTTAAATATTTCCTTTAAGGCAGCTTGTTTCTTATGAGCAGGAAAATATTTTTCAGAGAAGTAATAAATCATATCCTGGGGACTACGCACACAACTAGGAGCAAGAGTATTGTACCATATCTTAGCATCACGCTTTAATGAGAACATAAATAATTTGAGAATGTAATAATAGCGAATCTTCTCATCATGAGCAAAAAGGGTGGCTATATCATTCAATTTAGTAAGGTGTGCCACAACAGTTTCAGTTTCATAACCATGGAAAGGATCAGATTCAATCAAAGTAATCAACTCTGGGTCGACAGAGAATTCATAATCCTAATCATCAACAAAGATAGGTGAAGTATCAAACTTAGGATCACATTTCATTCTAGCATTCAAAGATTTCTCTTTCAGTTTGCATAATAATCTCTTAAGATCATCTCTATCATTGCAAGCAAGAAAAACTCTAGCTGTCTCCTCATCCATAACATAACCTTCAGGTACTTTAGGCAATTCATATCTAGGAGAGCTAGGTCAAATAGGTGTTTCAAGATTTTCAGTTTCAGGCATTTCATCAGTTTCAACAATTTCATCAATTTCAGCATTCTCAATATCTTTAGCTCTAGCAATTTGTTCATCAAGAAAATCACCTAGTGGCACACCATCATCAAGCAAGGTACTAGCATCATCATAAGTAATATTTATAGAAGTAGCATCATCAATAACTTGCGACATATCAGGATTAATAGTATGTGGTGGTGTTGCAAGTCTACTCAAAACAGAAGGTGAATCAAGTGCAGAGTGTGATGGCAGTTCCTTACCTCCCCTCGTCCTAGAGGGAACGATCTTGGTTTTTGTATCCTTCAGATTCTTCATGGTGATAAATTGATAATAATCCCAAGTGACTCAACAAATATAGCTATGCTCCCCGGCAACGGCGCAAGAAAAAGGTCTTGATAACCCAAAAGTATAGGGGATCGCAACAGTTTTCGAGGGTAGAGTATTCAATCCAAATTTATAGATTCGACAGACGGGGAGCCAAAGAATATTTGCAAGTATTAGAAACTGAGTTGTCAATTCAACCACACCTGGAGATTAATTATCTGCAGCAATATGATTAGTAGCACAGTAATATGATAGTTTTGATAGTAGTAGTAACAGTAATAGTAACAGTAACAGTGATAGCAGTGATTTTGTGGCAGTTGTGACAACAGTAATAGCAATAGTAACTTAGTAGAAACAATATATGGAAAATTCGTAGGCATTGGATCGGTGAATTTGTTGGATGATATTCATCATATAATAGTCATAACCTAGGGCGATACGGCACTAGCTCCAGTTCATAAATATAATGTAGGCATGTATTCCGTAAATAGTCATACGTGCTTATGGAAAGAACTTGCATGACATCTTTTGTCCTACCCTCCCGTGGCAGCGGGGTCCAAATGGAAACTAAGGGATATTAAGGCCTCCTTTTAATAGAGAACCGGAACAAAGCATTAACACATAGTGAATACATGAACTCCTCAAACTATGGTCATCACCGAAAAGTATCCCGACTTTTGTCACTCCGGGGTTTGCGGATCATAACACGTAATAGGTGACTATAACTTGCAAGATCGGATCTAGAACATAGATATAATGGTGATAACATAAACGGTTCAGATCTGAAATCATGGCACCCGGGCCCAAAGTGACAAGCATTAAGCATGACAAAGTCATAGCAACATCAATCTCAGTACATAATGGATACTAGGGATCAAGCCCTAACAAAACTAACTCAATTACATGAAGGATCTCATCCAACTCCCTCACCGACCAGCGAGCCTACGAAGGGATTACTCACTCCCGGTGGGGAGCATCATGGAATTGGCGATGGAGAAGGGTTGGTGATGACGAAGATCAAAGATTCCCCTCTCTGGAGCCCCAAATGGACTCCAGATCTGGCCTCCCGATGAAGAACAGGAGGTGGCGGCAGCTCCATCTCGTGAAACACGATAATTCTTTATCCCTAATTTTTTCTCTGAAAATAGGATTTTATAGCATCGGAGAAAGGGTCAGCGGGGCCACCATGTGGGCATAACCCACCTGGGCGCGCCAGGAGGGGGGCGCGCCTTGGTGGGTTGTGCTCACCCAGGGGCCCCCCCTCCGGTGGTTCTTGGCTCCAGTATTTTTCTTTTATTCCATAAAAATTCTCCAAAAATTTTCGTTCCATTCTGAGAACTTTTATTTCTGCACAAAAACAACACCATGGTAGTTCTGCTGAAAACAGCGTCATTCTGGGTTAGTTTCATTCAAATCATGCAAATTAGAGTCCAAAACAAGAGTAAAAGCGTTAGGAAAAGTAGATACGATGGAGACGTATCAATAGCACAGATGAAAAACCAGAACTGAAGATCATGTCCATCCACATAATCCATCTATCTCCAAAACATTTGGCAATGAGTACTTCTTTAATGGTTTGATGTTCAATAAGATCAAATGCCTTTTGGAAATCAAGCTTCAATACAAAGATTTCACTATCAGAGGAGTTGCATTGGTATATGTATTTGTAAGCCCATGCCAAACAATCCTGGATAGATCTATTCTTAATGAAGCCATACTGATTGGTGTGTACCAGCTTGAGGATGACCTTTTGCAATCTATTAGCAAGTAGCTTAGTGATGATCTTAATTGAATAGTTAAGCAGTGAAATAGGCGTGAAATCATTTGGAGTGACTGGGCTCTCAGTCTTTGGAATAAGAGTGATGAAAGATGAGTTTATACTTTGTAAGCTGATCTTCCCATGATAGAAATCCTCAATCAAAGCATAAAAATCTGGAGCAATTATATCCCAGCAGGCTTTTACAAAATTAGTGTTGAAACCATCAGGCCCTGGTGCCTTTCAGTTGGTAGATCCTTGATAACATCATCAATTTCCTCTTTGGAGAAAGGGACTTCCAGCATGGATAGATTAAGATGTCTGTTGATGAGCCCTTCCAAGTTCAACAGATTAAAACTAGGCACTGAGGTGCTCAATGTGTCTTTCAAGGCTTTCAGGAGAATATTTGCTTTGGAGCAGTGATCTTTGACTGTGTTGCCATTCTCATCTTGAAGGCTGTGAATATGATTAACTCTATACTTAAGAGTAGCCTTAGCCAGGAAATATTGTGAGTTGGCTTCTCCAAATTTTACCCATCTAATGGTGGCCCTCTGCTGCCAATATATTATTTATAATTCCAGAAGTTTCAACAAGTGCTGTTTTATAAATTTTCTGCCATTCCATTCCACATCCTGCAAGGGCCTGAACTCTTTAATAGTGTCCAAGAAAAGAAGAACTTCATTTGTGGCTTTGATTGTGTTGCTAAGCTAAGAGATTGATTTAGCCCAGTGCTTTAAGCATTTCCTTAATCTCTTGAACTTGGCAGTGACTCTTTTTGCACTGTCTGTGATATTAATATCTTGATCCCAATTGGTCTTGACAATCTCCTTGAAACCCTGAATTTGCAACCAGTAGTTCTCAAATCTGAAGATTTTTGCTTTTGGAATATGAGTTCCTATTTGAATAAGGCATGGAATATGATCAGACACTGGTTTAGCAAGGGGAGGACCATAGTGTTTGGGAAATGAGCAGTCCAAGCTTCTGATGTGAAGACCCAATACAACTTCCCCAGTAAGGGGGCACTTTGCATATTGCTCCGAGTAAAACTCCTGCCCTTTAAAGGGATTCCACTAAGGCCAGGGAGTTAATAACATCATTGAACTTCAACATGTCATTAAAATTCCCTCCTGGTCTGCTTCTGTTATGAGGATACCTGACATAGTTAAAGTCCCCCCATGATTAACCATTTAGTGTCATTAGGCATTTGAATGTCTCTTAACCAATTGAGGAAAGTATTCCTGGCCTCTCCTTGACAAGGTCCATAAATGTTTGAAAGTATCCAGCAGTCCTCTGAAATTTTTGATGTGAATCTGATAGACAGAGAAAAATCATTGTGGAACAAGGTTTCCCCATCAAACAAAGAGTCATTCCAGGCTATAAGTAAAGCACCAGATGCACCCATAGAAGGAAGAAAATCAAATTTATTAATTCTCCTGGGGCAAAAATTCTTGAGATATCTGTGATCAAATGACTCCTTTTTTGTTTCTTCAAGGCAAATAATATCTGCATTAATCTCAGTGATCTTGTTTTTAAGAGCCAACCATTTATTACTGTCATTGATTCCCCTAATGTTCCTGTTCAGAATATTCCAGTTTCTGTTCATTGATAAGTATTGATGCACTGATCAGAAATGCAGGGTGGACTGCTATCCAAAGGAAGTGACCCTGGAGGTTCACTGCACCCAATCTTGTCGGGGGAAACCAGATCACAATCAGGAAGATAGTATATCCCCAACACATAAGATAAACCTCTGCCAAGCCTCGGATAGGGTAGATATACTGATAAGTTCAGGAAGCAGTTATACAGGCAAAAGTACAAACTAGGAGACAGAAAATCCATTACAATAGTTGTGAAATTCATAGTGACAGAGTCTCAAATACAAAAACTTTATGCCAAGTGCAACTGGATTCAACTAGAGCTAACTACTATAGAAGCTGCTCTTAAGCCTCTGGCCCTCCAGATTTCTGCATGCCTCCTTTGCTAGCAGCCTTGTTCTCCTCCTTTTTCTTGGGTTGGTGCTGCATGCCTTCAGTACATTCCTTTGCATCAGCCTTGCAAAAGGAAACAGAGAGGTTTTTAATGATCTTAGAAGGAATTGTAGGAGGACTGGTGGAGCAAGAGAAGCAGTTTCTGTCCTGGCAAGTTTGCTTTTAAAAACCCTTGTTAAATTTGCTTAACCTGCAACTTCTCCTTACCACTGTTTCCACTATAGGGGCTTTGTCCTTCCTCTTCCTTTGACCATGAGCAAATGAGGTACTGGCAAGGGGCTGCAGAGTCTGTGCAGCTACACTTGATGCCACAGGAGTAACATTGATAGGAACAGAGGAGGCTTCTTGTTCTGCCATCATCTGTGAACAAACAGGTTGCAGTCCAGAGACACAAGATTCAGGTAAGACAAAGGGAAAATATTTCTTGCAAGCAGAGCCCTCAATCAGATATGTCCATAGCTTAGATGTGAGCAGTGATTTGTCCCAGTCAAAATTATCAGGGGTCACCAGAGCTAGGGTAATAAAGTTAAACCATTCTATAGGTACCTGAATGGGATCCACCTGGCCAGATGAGGGTGCAAAGTACTTGTTGTATAGCTCTAGCCCTTCCTTGGACAGAAATTTAGAACCATCTCCTGCTATGGCATTTTGTGGGTATAGAGCAGAGAGCACAGGGTCAACACAGCCAGTTAACTGCATTGCATTGACTATGATATTATTCTTGAAGACAGGTAAAGGGAAACCAGGAGGGGCCTCCAAACTATTACCTTCTGACTCACTTGGATTGATCTCTGGTGCTTGATGGTCAGACACAGGTATGTTAGCTCCTTGATCAACTGATGGGCTGGCCTTAGCTGTAGTATGTGTAGTGTGAACTGACACTTCCTCAACCAGTGGATCAGTAGCTGGCACTACAGGTGCAGGGTCTAGCAACAAAGCATCATTCTGATAGACCAGGGGAACTTCTTGCAACATGGCAGGAGCATGAGGTGCAGCAAGGCCCTGGTGTGGCAAGTTGACTGCTGCAAGTGGTGCAATAACCTCATTCTCATTAACAGCTGGAGCTGGGAAAGCAAGCAGGTTTTGTTGCACTTCATTATGCTGCTGAATTGGCAGAGGATGGACTACAGGTTGATCCTCAAGAGGTGGAATAGCAGGCTGATTTACTTCTTGGGCAGGCTGGAATGCAGGAAGGACCAGGGGTGCCAAAAGTTCATTTACTTCTTGCATATTTGAGCCACCTCCTATTGAATTAGCTGAACTACAATCAGAAAGATTCAGTCCAAGAGAAAGAGTGAGCCCACTACCATCATTGTCAGCAGGTTGAGGATTTGTAGCATTTAGTGGACCAAGCAAATCATTGTGTTCTATGAAATCATCTGCTTGCACTTGCACATCAGCAGGGGCCTGAGGCATTGCCCAGTGGCCCCAGCCCTCATCCTCCTGCTCTGTGTCCATGTCATCCACATCATCATTATCTTGCTGAACGAGGTGAGCAGCAGCAGGCCCAACTAGCAAATTATGCTGATTTGGATGATGAAATTGCTCTGGTGGCCGAGGGTGTGGATTGCCATCTACTGGGACCGGGTCTTCATCTGGTGGGGGCCCACCTGCAGGAAAATCTTGGAAGATAACCATAGGACAAGTCCAAGACTGATCACTCTGGCTATTGGCACCAGAGACCAGAATACTTGCTGGGACATCTCTCAAAGCATCAATCTTGACCTTTACAACAACAACAGCATCAGAGGACTTAACTCTGTCCCAACTTGTAACTGTAAAAAACTGGAAGTTGCATTAAACAACTCTTGAAACGATATGAGGTCAGCTGGGAATCCCACTAGGAGTAGCCAAACATCTCTGATGAGGGTGAAGTTTTTCTAGTTCATCCCCTCATTATGCTTTTGGAAGACAAAATGAACATCATCATGCTGATGAGGCCCACTACTAACTAGTAAATCACGATCTGCAGCACTGCGAAGACGAACAAACGCCTGACCAAAGGGGCATCTGGTGATAGAGACCACACCCATCCTCTTTGAATGAAGGAATTCCTGAAGAATCTCTATAACATTGACAAATGCAACCTCACCGACTGGCATCAGGATGATAGTGATGATGGCAAGGTCCTCGTTGGATGGCGTAAGGCTGCCGTGGATGACGCGGTGGCGAGCAGGCCGGCCTTCGACCTCAATGGCGTGACATCCTGCAGGGAGGAAAGGCGCAGGGTCAAAGGCGAAGGTGGCTGTTGCCGACGATGATGGAGCAGGGGAGGAGAGGATTGCTGGCAAAGGAGCGGAGAGTTGTAACAGTGGAGGATTTGGGCGGTGGGAATGCGAGGTGGCAGGGGCGGTAATGCGGGTGGCAGGCTGATTTGACTGGACAGCGGGATTACTTGCCACTCTGGGGGTGGGGTCAGCGGGGGAAGCATGGCGGTTGTCACGGCCACTGCCCAAAACCGTGTTGAATGACTGACTTGTGGACCTGATCTCAGAAGCCGGAGCGTTAACCATGCCACCGAACCGGCAGGTGACCTGAATATGGCCCAATCGCTTACAACCTTGGCACCTAATCCTGTTGGTGCAATTGGGCCGGAGGTGGTCAGGTGAAAGACAACAGACACAGAAGTTGGGCTCTCGACCCGTAGCCACTGACTGAATGAGGCTAGGCCCAGGCATTTGAATGACCGAAGTGAAGGAAATATGCCCTAGAGGCAATAATAAAGTTGTCATTTGATATTCCTTATTCATGATAAAGGTTTATTATTCATGCTAGAATTGTATTGATCGGAAACTTAAATACATGTGTGAATACATAAACAAATACCATGTCCCTAGTAAGCTTCTACTAGACTAGCTCGTTGATCAAAGATGGTTAAGGTTTCCTAACCATAGACATGTGTCTCTCTCACAAAGATTACTCATGGCATTCTGATCAAGAGCTAAATGAGATCACACGTTGGTCACCAATTGCTATCAAATCAAGCTTGAAGTTCTTACATCATGGCTCATCTTTACCCTCAAGTGAGGATGTGTTGGTTCAAGGTTCCTCTAGTTCAAAGGTTTGTTCTTCGAATGTTCATCACGGTTCAAACAATATTCATTCTGATTTGATTTTTGGGAGTTTCCCCCTGATTACCTCGGCAATTAATGCTGCCCCAACTGATGTTTATTTGGGTAGTTTCAAGGCCGCAATTTCTCCTAATTCGCCGACCAGACAACAGATTTTTAAGGGCATTAATTTTGACCATAATGGCTGGGACGACATTCTGAATTTTATTCTCCTGCATATATTGGATGCCCGTCAATTAGGGATGCCATATTCTCAAACAGCCGTTACTTGGTCGCTGCAGTCCCTCCCGCCTAATTCGTTCATTTTGAAGAAGGTTAATAAATGTGCAATTTGCTTCCAATTTGTCCATACTGCTGAGGCATGTTCGGTGGATATCAACTTACCCGAGGACACGGTGGCCCACCCATATCCTGGCCCTAGTACCCAATATCCTAGGCCCAAGGAATCCAATGGGCCTCCTTGCCTCCTATGTTTATCTGGCGTGCACATTACCACTCTTTGCCCCTCAAATTTTTTCTGTAGATTTTGTGGTTATTTGGGGCACTCACCTAAATATTGTGGAACGGATGGATGCTCATATCTGTGCTGGAAGCCTGTCATTAAACAAAATAATATTCATCCTGCACCACTGGAAGGAAATCATATTATTTTGGATCATTTGGATATGGATCATATCAAATCAAACCAGGGGCTGGTACGTTTAATACCCTTCCTAGCTCTACAAGCGCTCAGAAGGCAGGCCCAGTCAAATCAACCTCTACTCGGAATCATATCAAAGACCCCTATTTTTCTGGTGCCCTCCAAAAGAACCACACTGGTAACGCTCAAGGCTCTTGGACCATCCAATGTGAGATCTGCGGTCTCGTGGGACACCTGGCAGCCTCTTGTTGGCAGACGGAGCGGCAAGGCAAAACAAGGTGGGTGCCCAAATCAAAGGCCGGTGCCGCTACGTCTCCCTCCCCTGACATTACTCTGCCTCCCTCGACCTTGAGCTCTCCGAGCCCTTCCCCTGCATTGCCCATGGCGAACTACCCCTTGAACATCGTCCCCTACATTCCGACGGGGATGACCATTGAGCTTGGCCCCGAGGACCATGTGGTGCGAGCTGATATGGAGTTGTACCCGGTGCCGCCGCTCAACCATGACTTTCTGGTGATTGCCGAGGTCAATCGGCATGTCCCCTTCCATCAGTAGGCTGCTCTGCGAGAGGTAATCACTGGTCTGCTCCATGAATCCCACTTTGTGCCCACGGAGGTTGATGATCATCCACTAGGGATTGCAATCTATGGATTTATGGATCTTTTAGTTCGGGACACGGTTGTGGGTACCACGTTTGAGATTGGTGCGGAGATAGAGGGGGAGATGAACACCATTGTTTCTTTTGTACCTCACGATGCTGCTCTGAACATGCGTGTCACTTCATATGATCCGAATATTTGGCTGCTTTATATTGGGTTCTCCTATGATTATCAGACTTATCATTATCTGCATCGCTCTGTGGACCGTTTTGGAAGTTTAATCCACTGGCATAACCCCCATGGTGATCGTAGATTTGTTCTCATCAAAGCAAAAGTTATTCATCTGAGGCTGGTACCCAAAAGTTTTGTTATCCGTCAGCTTGGTGGGGCTCGACACTCTTGGACTGTCTGTGTGACCATGCTTAGGAGCTCTGATTAGGACGCTCATCTTCCTGAGGTACCGCCTGCGGGAGAGGATCCACCTCCTACAAATGGTGTCCCACACCCCCTATATGGAGATGGTTTAATGGCTGAGCAGCTCTATCAGATGCAGCTTCACAACTGGCTGATACAGCAAGGACAGAATAACAATGCAGCAGAAAACAATGAGAATGCAGATGTAGTACTTGAGAACATTCAGGTTCAGAATGACTGGGGCGTCTGGCCCCTACCTCCACCTCAAGCACCTCCTACCCTATTTAATTACCAACAGTGGCTGGCTGATGAGGGTCTGGAAGTGCAAGATGGTATTCTGCCGATCAACAACATTCATGATAGTCCTGCGGCTACCTAGAATGATGTAATCTCTCTGTCCAACAGCTCTGGTTCTAGCTCTTAGTCTGACGGTATGATCTTAATGCCCATTAACCTTTTTTAGGCTCTTAATAATAGTGATCCCCTGCAATCTCACTCACTCACCGAGCCAAACCAAGTTATCCTCATTGATCTCTTTGTCACTAATGAGGGCCTACAGTTCAATATGACTGCTGTTAATTCTATGATAGCCTCCATGATCTTCAATGAGCATCTCTCATATGTGCCTGTCACTAACTTTCCGTCAAGCAACATTATGCCAGTTCTGGCCACTATTGGACCCTGGGCTCATGGATATGGAATTCAGCCTCTCAGCATGAACATTCAGTTGGTCATCACCTCAGGTATGAATAATGCACTGGACGTTTCATCCTCTGTCAGTCTGACTGATAACCTTGGGGCTACCAGCAGTATAGCAATCACTTGGTCAATTTAGTCTGCAGCTTCCAGGTCCACTATTGAAATCTCTAAAATTTCAGAGGAGGCTTTATTGTCAGGCTCTGATAACATGATAATTGTGACGCCCCCGGCCCGATCTTGCACTAATCATACACGCAGATGCACACGATCAAGCCTAAGGACTCACGGGAAGATATCACAACACAACTCTAAAACATAAATAAAGTCATACAAGCTTTATATTACAAGCCAGGGGCCACGAGGGCTCGAATACATAAGCTTGCGAACAAGCATCAGCGGAAGCATCAGATATTTGAGTACAGATATAAAAGACAGCACAGAAAGGCCTTTAGAAAGGCGGGGCAAAATAAAACACTACGATCGAAAGGCGTAGGCCTCCTGCCTGGGACCCTCCGATCCTACTCCTGGTCGTCAGTCAACTCGTAGTAGTATCCATCCTCTGGGTAGTAGTAGTAGCGATCGTCGGGGCATCTGTCTCAGGGTGCTCTGTCCTCTGGTCACGTCAAACTGATATGGGGAGAAAAGGAAAACAAAACAACCGTGAGTACTCAGAAGTACTCAGCAAGCAAGGATCTACACTACATATGCAAAATTTTCAAAGGGAAGGCTGTATATGTGGACTGGGCTGCAGAAATGCCAGAATAGAGAGAAGGCCTAGTCCTATCGAAGACTAGCATCCTCAGAGGTCTTGCAGCAGTAGAAGAGAGTAGAACAGTACAATATAATGTAGCAGTATCATTAAGTCTCAACCTCACCCAGAGATCCTTTCTCGACTCCCTGCGAGAAAGCAATCCCAGAGCCATACAGTCATCAACCTCGTCCGGAGATCCCTTCTCGACTCCCTGCGAGAAGCAATCCCAGAGCCATAGTATCCAAGTATCCAGTTCTAAATTTGTATCAATCAGGATACAACTCCGAGTGTCCTTTACCGTAGGACCGACTATCGATAGAAATGTTCTTCCCTGCAGGGGTGCACCAACTTACCCAACACGCTCGATTAACTCCGGCCGGACACACTTTCCTGGGTCATGCCCGGCCTCGGTCAAACGACACATCGCAACCCTACCTACAGCTCAGCAGAGAGGTCCCCGCCGGTCTACATCCTAAGCGCAAGGGGTCTTGGCCATCGCCCCTCACCCTCCGGGTCGTTGCGCACATGGCTCAGATCCAAGCACCACCGCAATGGCGCCAATCACTCCATGCCGCACTACTGAACTGGACGTCTGACAGAGCTTTCGGCTGATGCATACGATGCAGAACGCCCATACTATGCCCACGTGATGGTTAGTGCTATCAGACCAGAGGCCTGCTCGGATCAAATATCCAAATCGTTAGGACTAGGGGCTTGAGGTAACGAGCAGAGACTCACGAAAGATGTGACCCCGTCGCCCCGTCTCGAGGACTTGCTGCAAGGGTTAAGAATGCCCGGCCGCGCCTCGTATTCATCATTTGGACACCATACAGGCACCCGTCTTCACAACACTCGCCTCTCAGGCGCACGCGGGTACCCCTCAGGGTCGACCCGCCTATCCAAGTAACAGTGTAAAGTCCAAGTATCCGTGTGTCCATAACATCAGGGGAATCCGAGGTATCACCCTCGTTGGATTCCTACTCGATGTCTACGTCAAGGTGAACTCGGAGGAATCACCCTCACTGGGTCCACACTTGAGGTGTTGTACGACAGCGTCGTTATCGGAAGCGGTGAAGGAGGAGTCACCCTCGATGACCACGACCGAATAGCTACTCTACAGAGTTAACATCAGAAGTGCTACAAGAGGTTTCACCCTCGGCACTCGATAGTAACGCTGCAGTGTCATTACAACTAAGGGGGGTGATGTGCGGTGTCGGGGCCTGGTCTTCAATCTCGTTGATCGGGTCTTCTGACAATCCAGCGCGACAGTCGGGATAAGTGGGGTCACTGATAGGTCTCTACCCAGCCTATACTAAACAGTTTAGGATATGCAGGTAATTATCAACAGCAGGTTACAATGAACAGGCTATGCATCAGAATAGGTAAAGCAGTAGCAGCAGCAATTCTAATGCAAGCATGAGAAATAGAATGGGCGATATCGGGATGATCAAAGGGGGGGGGCTTGCCTGGTTGCTCTGGCAAGAGAGAGGGATCGTCAACGGGCTGCTCGTCTGGAGCATAGTCGTACTCGGTTGCAACGGCGTCGATCTCGGCGTCTATCGAGAGAGAAGGAGGGGGGAAGAAATAATAAATTCACGGCAATAATGCAAACAATAAGCATGACGGGTCTAAATGACATGCAGAGGTGTTCTACTACCTAACTAAATGATTTAGTTAAGTTAGGAATTTATCCGGATTTATTTTATTAAGTTGGGCACTATTCATTTACTGAAATCGGTCTAAAAGTTCCATGTTCAGGTAGCTAGGGGCATCTGACAGATGAACGGACCGCGTATTCGGATTCGTCTCGTCGTTCTGAGCAACTTTCATGTACAAAGTTTTTCGATCTGAGCTACGGATTAAAAGATATGATTTTCTAAAGTTTTTATTAATTTCTGGAATTTTTTTAACTTATTAAATCAACATTATCCAGAACAGTGTTTGCTGACATCAGCATGACATCATGCTGACGTCAACACAATCTGACAGGTGGGGCCCGCTGTCATTGACTGGTTAGTTAATTAGGGTTAACTAATTAATTAGTATTTAATTAAACTAATTAACTAATTTAGATTAACCTAATCAGGATTAATTAACTTAATTAATTTACTAATTAATTAATTAATTAATTAATAACTTTAATTAATTATTTATTTATTTTCTATTAAACGTTTTTAGGGGCTGGGCCCCGTCTGTCAGCGGCACAGGGGCCTCGGGCCCCACTGGGCAGTGGCCCAGGTGGCCACAGCGGCACGAGCGCGCGGCGCGGCGCTGGCCAGGGGCGAGCGGGCGCCGGGCGCGGCCAGGTGCGTGCCCAGGCGCGGGCCGGCGGTGAGGGGCAAGGCGGCGAGCAGTGGCAGCAGGCGCTGAGGAGGAGGGGGGCGAGCGCGGGCGTGGGCGCGGTGGCGCGCGGGACGACAGAGCGGTGCGGCGCGGGGCCGGTGGGGCGAAGGCGAGGCGCACGGCAGCGCGCGCGAGCTGCAGCGGTGGCGTTGGTGGCGGGGTTGCGCGGGCGAGCGCGTGCATGCGCGCACGGCGCGGGCCGAGGCGGGGCACGGCAGCGCGCGCGCGGGCGAGGCAGAGCGCGGCTGGGTGCGACAGGAGGCGAGCGGTGACGAGCGGCGAGGCGAGCGGGCAGAGCGCGCATTGCGCGGCAGCAGCAGCGCAGAGCGGGCGGTGGCGGTCGCGAGCGGGCGCCGGAACGCGTGCGACGCAGAGCGAGGCAAGCGCCGGCGAGAGGGGACGGGGAGGAGGAGGAGGACCGGGGTCCTCACCGCGAGGCGTAGGGTCCAGGGCAGCGGGGGAGGGTCGAGGAGGAGGACAGGGAAGACGGCGAGCGGCGGCGGCGTCGAGCGCGGCCGGGATCGAGGCCGAGCCTCTCCCTGGATCTCGATCCAGAGGAGAGGGGAGGGTCGAGGTGTGGGGGGGGGGGAGTGTCGGTGGCGGCTAGGGATTCGGGTGGGGAGTGGGGGGGTTATGGGGATGGGGTGGGCCGGCCTGATGGTCCAGCTGGGCAACGGCAAGGGGGGGGAGGGGGGTGGAAGACCGGACAAACCTGTGGAATCATCGAGACAAGGAACGTCTATAGGGTATACAAACGAAAATCCCACTCTATCCCACATACCCAGCGCCAACAACATGCCACAGGAACCAGCTATGGCCCACCCGAGCTACTATAAGCAGGAGGCGTAATGCCAACACAAATAGGAGACACGACCATCCAAACGCCAATCAGACACCACCTCCCTACTTGCCCAAAACTCAACACAACAGGTCCACAGAGTCTATGAGCGGTCCTTCAGTCGGAAACAAACCTACAGTCCGAAGGGCACGCGTACAAAGACTAGGGAAAATACGACAAAGGAAACACGCTCCACACGGGCCCCGCGACCCCCCACAATTAGCATCATTTGCCCAACACCCCACCACCACACCCATCCGCCCGTTGCAGAAACTCCACACCCCATCCAAACACGTTGCCGCAAGGTAGAGTCGCAACACACATCGAGCTCCCCGCGGCTGCTGCGCTGCATCCACAAAAAACTTTTTACACCCTAATTAGCGCGCGCGTCCCAAACATTTTCCAGCCTCCTTATCCGGTATAACTGCTCAAATACCGTCACCCGGATCGTAGGAGTGTGTTACCACAACCATCCGTGCGCCTAACCCCAGGTCGAACTAATCGTTGCACTCTCGGTGTTCACACCGTCGCACTGTGGCAACAACTGGGGTGCGCTACTAGATGGACGACTACCCCGGGATCCGCTGGTCCCCCGTAGTCGACCTTGCGAGGCCGTGGCTGCGCTCAGGCTTTTCCACCTTTGCAATCTCCCAGACCACTTGTGTTTGAGGCCTAGCCTTTTGTGCTCAATGTGTGATAGCTTGCTCGACCCTTGTCGGCCGTTGGCGGGCAACGCCGACTCACGGGCGGTCCGGGGGCGGGATTTTAGGCTTGTTGTTTTTTGGCGTTAACCCGAAAATTTCATTTTTATTTTGTTTTCTTCTGTCTTTTCCTTTTATTTATTCACATATCTCTGTTTAGCAAATAGTTAGGCCTCAAAATGACTTTTGTAAAATATGAGACCTAGCCCATAAATCACAGTGCATTATACCCTAACACCAAAAACTAGTTTGGGCAAAACATAATTTCATACTTAAGTTAGATTTAATAAATGGTTATTAAATATTGTTTTTAGTCGCTGTTTGAGGATGTTTGAGTCACTTACCCAACTCCAATGATGTTGGTTTCAATTTTAGACTAGCGTCTGCAATATTTGTTATTTATCGAACATTTCAGTTTTTATGTTGGACAACTTTTATATTTCACTTTCATTTAAATTTGGATTTTGACTTAGGAGTTGAAATGCAATACGATGTTAATGATGATCATGCACTGTTAAACATGATGACATGGCATAATCAAGGGTGATTACTGTAGTTAACCACCGGGGGTGTTACAAATCTCCTCTACTAACAAGAATTCTCGTCCCGAGAATTAAGAGGTAGAAGGAAAAAGTTCGGGGTATTCCGCACGAAGATTATCCTCGCGTTCCCAAGTGGCTTCATCTTCAGTATGATTTGACCACTGCACTTTGAGGAACTTGGTAACCTTCTGACGGTTCGACGTTCAGCTTCATCGAGGATGCGGATCGGATGCTCCTTATAAGATAGATCATCATGCAGTTCGAGCATCTCGTGATCCACTGCTCGGTGTGGAGATTCCTTGAAGCATTGACGAAGTTGCGACACATGGAAGACTTCGTGGACATGAGAGAATTGCGGTGGCAACTCCAATTTATATGCCACCTGACCACGTCTAGCAATTATGCGGAAAGGACCAATGTAGCGCGGAGCTAACTTGCCCTTGATTCCAAAACGGTGAGTGCCCTTCATAGGAGTGACACGAAGATAAGCTTGATCACCAGGTTGATAAGTCAAACCCCATCGTTTGCGATCATAGTTGCTCTTCTGGCGGTCCTGAGCCGCCTTGAGATTTTCCCGGACAATACGAACTTGTTCTTCGGCGTGTTGAATAATATCCGGACCCACGAGCGGTCGTTCCCCAGTTTCTGACCAATTCAGAGGGGTTCGACACTTACGTCCATAGAGTACTTCAAAGGGAGCCATTTTCAAGCTGGCTTGATAACTGTTGTTATAAGAGAACTCGGCATACGGGAGAGATTCTTCCCACTTCTTACCGAATGAAATAACACAAGCTCGAAGCATGTCTTCAAGCACTTGATTGACTCGTTCGACTTGGCCTTGAGATTGAGGGTGATAAGCTGAACTCCAGGTAATATGAGTTCCCATAGCTGTTTGGAAACTTTCCCAGAACTTGGAAGTGAAAAGACCACCACGGTCCGAACTGATCTCCTTCGGAATACCGTGGAGTGATACAATTCTGGAGATATACAACTCTGCTAACTGACTAGCAGTGATAGTTTCTTTGACAGGCAGAAAGTGTGCAACTTTAGAGAGTTGGTCGACGACGACAAGAATAGCATCGTGACCCTTCTGTGACTTGGGAAGTCCTGTAACGAAATCCATCTGAACCTTATCCCATTTCCATAGAGGAATAGGAAGTGGTTGCAGAATTCCAGCAGGCTTCTGATGTTCTGCTTTAACGCGACGACACACATCACACTCAGCAACATAACGAGCAATGTCCTGCTTCATTTTAGACCACCAGTACCTTTGTCGAAGATCACGATACATTTTGGTGCTACCCGGATGAATAGACAGCGGGGTATCATGTGCCTCCTTCATGACCTTGTCAGTCATAAGCTCGAAGCGAGGTACGACAATGCGGTTTCTGAAATACAAGGTTCCATCTTCAGACAGCGAGAAATCCCTGTACTTTACAAGGTGAAGGTCTTTCTTCATCAGATCAACTTCAGCATCTTTAGCTTGCGCATTCTTAACAGCTTTCTCAAGATCTGGTTGTATCACAAGGTTATTTAGAGAGCCCTGTGGGACAATACGGAGATTCAGCTTGCACAGTTGTTCAAAAAGACGAGGTTGAGCTCGCCTAACCATGAGGTTGTCGCAATAGGACTTGCGGCTTAAGGCATCAGCCATCACGTTAGCCTTGCCAGGGGTATAGGATATACCCAAATCATAGTCCGCAATGGCCTCCATCCATCTTTGCTGACGGAGGTTTAGAGAAGGTTGAGTGAACAAGTACTTCAGACTTTTATGATCCGTGTAGATCTCGCAACGATTACCGAGAAGGTAATGTCGCCACAACTGCAATGCATAGATCACAGCAGCTAGTTCTAGATCATGTACCGGATAATTTTCTTCATGTGGGCGCAACTGACGAGAGCCATAAGCAATCACTTTACGCTCTTGCATTAGGACACAGCCTAATCCTTCACGGGATGCATCACAATAAATCACAAAGTCCTTGCGGGTATCTAGAGGCGATAGTACTGGGGCAGATGTCAGCTTGTCTTTGAGTGTATGAAAACTTTCCTGACATTTTTCTGTCCATTCAAACTTAACGCCTTTGTGAAGCAGATCAGTCAAAGGCTTGGCAATCTTTGAAAAATTCTCGACAAATCGACGGCAATAGCTTGCAAGGCCGAGAAAACTTCTGACTTGCTTGACATTCTTTGGTGGAGTCCAGTCCAGAATAGCCTGAACTCGTTCCGGGTTAACAGCAATTCGTTGGCAGGTAGTCAAAGAGGTTGACGATGATATCACCGACCACTAGAGGCAAGGATGGAATTGTTGTTCATGAATTCATTTAACATCTCAAAAGAAGTCAAAATGTTGCCGCTGAACACGACACATTTCGTCGAGAGATTCCAAAAGTGTCAAATGACAGTGTGAGAAGCGTAAGATACTTGTAAAGGAAAGGTTAAACAAACCAATGGAAAGGAAAATGATTATCAGACTAATCAGATCAGTATCAGGGAAATCGCACAGATATCCAGCTATCCGGGTGGACGAGAATTACGAGATCCTAAGTGTCGGCGTTAGTAAACTTTATTTAACCCGAATAGAAGAGAGATCAGAGTCCCAGAGTAAAGGTCGAGGAGTAAAAGATACTAATACCACCCAATTGGCGACGTGGGCCCGTAAGCCACACAGCCAAGTTAGTAAAATAGTTTTCGGTTACTAGACTCGACTTCGGCCAAGGAGTTGGAAAGGGGGTTCCTACAGTCAGTCGGCTCTGATACCAACTTGTGACGCCCCCGGCCCGATCGTGCACTAATCATACACGCAGATGCACACGATCAAGCCTAAGGACTCACGGGAAGATATCACAACACAACTCTAAAACATAAATAAAGTCATACAAGCTTTATATTACAAGCCAGGGGCCACGAGGGCTCGAATACATAAGCTTGCGAACAAGCGTCAGCGGAAGCAGCAGATATCTGAGTACAGATATAAAAGACAGCACAGAAAGGCCTTTAGAAAGGCGGGGCAAAATAAAACACTACGATCGAAAGGCGTAGGCCTCCTGCCTGGGACCCTCCGATCCTACTCCTGGTCGTCAGTCAACTCGTAGTAGTATCCATCCTCTGGGTAGTAGTAGTAGCGATCGTCGGGGCATCTGTCTCAGGGGGCTCCGTCCTCTGGTCACGTCAAACTGATATGGGGAGAAAAGGAAAACAAAACAACCGTGAGTACTCAGAAGTACTCAGCAAGCAAGGATCTACACTACATATGCAACATTTTCAAAGGGAAGGCTGTATATGTGGACTGGGCTGCAGAAATGCCAGAATAGAGAGAAGGCCTAGTCCTATCGAAGACTAGCATCTTCAGAGGTCTTGCGGCAGTAGAAGAGAGTAGAACAGTACAATATAATGTAGCAGTATCATTAAGTCTCAACCTCACCCAGAGATCCTTTCTCGACTCCCTGCGAGAAAGCAATCCCAGAGCCATACAGTCATCAACCTCGTCCGGAGATCCCTTCTCGACTCCCTGCGAGAAGCAATCCCAGAGCCATAGTATCCAAGTATCCAGTTCTAAATTTGTATCAATCAGGATACAACTCCGAGTGTCCTTTACCGTAGGACCGGCTATCGATAGAAATGTTCTTCCCTGCAGGGGTGCACCAACTTACCCAACATGCTCGATTAACTCCGGCCGGACACACTTTCCTGGGTCATGCCCGGCCTCGGTCAAACGACACATCGCAACCCTACCTACAGCTCAGCAGAGAGGTCCCCGCCGGTCTACATCCTAAGCGCAAGGGGGTCTTGGCCATCGCCCCTCACCCTCCGGGTCGTTGCGCACATGGCTCAGATCCAAGCACCACCGCAATGGCGCCAATCACTCCATGCCACACTGCTGAACTGGACGTCTGACAGAGCTTTCCGCTGATGCATACGATGCAGAACGCCCATACTATGCCCACGTGATGGTTAGTGCTATCAGACCAGAGGCCTGCTCGGATCAAATATCCAAATCGTTAGGACTAGGGGCTTGCGGTAACGAGCAGAGACTCACAAAAGATGTGACCCCGTTGCCCCGTCTCGAGGACTTGCTGCAAGGGTTAAGAATGCCCGGCCGCGCCTCGTATTCATCATTCGGACACCATACAGGCACCCGTCTTCACAACACTCGCCTCTCAGGCGCACAGGGGTACCCCTCATGGTCGACCCGCCTATCCAAGTAACAGTGTAAAGTCCAAGTATCCGTGTGTCCATAACATCAGGGGAATCCGAGGTATCACCCTCGTTGGATTCCTACTCGATGTCTACGTCAAGGTGAACTCGGAGGAATCACCCTCACTGGGTCCACACTTGAGGTGTTGTACGACAGCGTCGTTATCGGAAGCGGTGAAGGAGGAGTCACCCTCGATGACCACGACCGAATAGCTACTCTACAGAGTTAACATCAGAAGTGCTACAAGAGGTTTCACCCTCGGCACTCGATAGTAACGCTGCAGTGTCATTACAACTAAGGGGGGTGATGTGCGGTGTCGGGGCCTGGTCTTCAATCCCGTTGATCGGGTCTTCTGACAATCCAGCACGGCAGTCGGGATAAGTGGGGTCACTGATAGGTCTCTACCCAGCCTATACTAAACAGTTTAGGATATGCAGGTAATTATCAACAGCAGGTTACAATGAACAGGCTATGCATCAGAATAGGTAAAGCAGTAGCAGCAGCAATTCTAATGCAAGCATGAGAAATAGAATGGGCGATATCGGGATGATCAAAGGGGGGGGGGCTTGCCTGGTTGCTCTTGCAAGAGAGAGGGATCGTCAACGGGCTGCTCGTCTAGAGCGTAGTCGTACTCGGTTGCAACGGCGTCGGTCTCGGCGTCTATCAAGAGAGAAGGAGGGGGGAAGAAACAATAAATTCACGGCAATAATGCAAACAATAAGCATGACGGGTCTAAATGACATGCAGGGGTGTTCTACTGCCTAACTAAATGATTTAGTTAAGTTAGGAATTTATCCGGATTTATTTTATTAAGTTGGGCACTATTCATTTACTGAAATCGGTCTAAAAGTTCCATGTTCAGGTAGCTAGGGGCATCTGACAGATGAACGGACCGCGTATTCGGATTCATCTCGTCGTTCTGAGCAACTTTCATGTACAAAGTTTTTCGATCTGAGCAACGGATTAAAAGATATGATTTTCTAAAGTTTTTATTAATTTCTGGAATTTTTTTAACTTATTAAATCAACATTATCTAGAACAGTGTTTGCTGACGTCAGCATGACAACATGCTGACGTCAGCACAATCTGACAGGTGGGGCCCGCTGTCATTGACTGGTTAGTTAATTAGGGTTAACTAATTAATTAGTATTTAATTAAACTAATTAACTAATTTAGATTAACCTAATCAACATTAATTAACTTAATTAATTTACTAATTAATCAATTAATTAATTATTAACTTTAATTATTTATTTATTTAACTTTCTATTAAACATTTTTAGGGGCTGGGCCCCGTCTGTCAGCGGCACAGGGGCCTCGGGCCCCACTGGGCAGTGGCCCAGGTGGCCACAGCGGCACGAGCGCGCGGCGCGGCGCTGGCCAGGGGCGAGCGGGCGCCGGGCGCAGCCAGGCGTGTGCCCAGGCGCGGGCCGGCGGTGAGGGGCAAGGCGGCGAGCAGTGGCAGCAGGCCCTGAGGAGGAGGGGGGCGAGCGCGGGCGTGGGCGCGGTGGCGCGCGGGACGACAGAGTGGTGCGGCGCTGGGTCGGTGGGGCGAAGGCGAGGCGCGCGGCAGCGCGCGCGAGCTGCAGCGGTGGCGGTGGTGGCAGGGTCGCGCGGGCGAGCGCGTGCATGCGCGCACGGCGCGGGCCGAGGCGGGGCAGGGCAGCGCGCTTGCGCGGGCGAGGCAGAGCGCGGCTGGGTGCGACAGGAGGCGAGCGGTGACGAGCGGCGAGGCGAGCGGGCAGAGCGCGCATGGCGCGGCAGCAGCAGCGCAGAGCGGGCGGTGGCGGTCGCGAGCGGGCGCCGGAACGCGTGCGACGCAGAGCGAGGCGAGCGCCGGCGAGAGGGGACGGGGAGGAGGAGGAGGACCGGGGTCCTCACCGCGAGGCGTAGGGTCCAGGGCAGCGGGGGAGGGTCGCGGGGAGGAACGGGAGACGGCGAGCGGCGGCGGCGTCGAGCGCGTCCGGATCGAGGCCGAGCCTCTCCCTGGATCTCGATCCAGAGGAGAGGAGAGGGTCGAGCATGTGGGGGGGGGGGAAGTGTCGTGTCGGCTAGGGATTCGGGTGGGGAGTGGGGGGTTATGGGGATGGGGTGGGCCGGCCTGATGGTCCAGCTGGCCACGGCCCAGTTGGTCCGGGGGGGGGGGGCTTTTCTTTTTATTTTGTTTTCTTCTGTCTTTCCTTTTATTTATTCACATATCTCTGTTTAGCAAATAGTTAGGCCTCAAATGACTTTTGTAAAATATGAACTAGCCCATAAATCACAGTGCATTATACCCTAACACCAAAAACTAGTTTGGGCAAAACATAATTTCATACTTAAGTTAGATTTAATAAATGGTTATTAAATATTGTTTTTAGTCGCTGTTTGAGGATGTTTGAGTCACTTACCCAACTCCAATGATGTTGGTTTCAATTTTAGACTAGCCTCTGCAATATTTGTTATTTATCGAACATTTCAGTTTTTATGTTGGACAACTTTTATATTTCACTTTCATTTAAATTTGGATTTTGACTTAGGAGTTGAAATGCAATACGATGTTAATGATGATCATGCACTGTTAAACATGATGACATGGCATAATCAAGGGTGATTACTGTAGTTAACCACCGGGGGTGTTACAGTAATCATGGCTGCTTCTCCAAATATAAACCAGGCTTTCTCAGTTGCTCCTGATGCTGTTGTGGAAGATGACGCTGTTATGCAAATGGTGGCTATTGGAACTACTGATGCTGTGGAAAATGAGGCTGTTATAAGTAATGTTGCAACTATGGACTCTGCTGTGGCTATGGAAAGTGAAGTTGTTATAAGTAGTGTTGCAGCAGTGGACTCTAATATTGCTGTGGAAAATGCTGATGACGTAGCTCCTCTTGCTTCTGTCATGCCCTCTGATACCTTGATTCCTGGGCCGTCATCCACTGTTACAGTGGGGAAGAGAGGCAAGTCAAAAGCACCGGACACAGTGGTGAATGTTCGTCGAAGTGCCAGGACCAACAAGTATGATGGTTTCAAGGTGCCACCCATCTGTGACACCAAACCAAAGAGCTCCAAGGTGAAACCAAGAGTAACTCCTTCTGCTTCTTCTTTGAATGTGGACCTTGAGAGTTCTACTGCTGATGCTTCAATCCCTGGGCCAACCCCGATTCACTTAATCCAGCAGATCGCGGTGCAGAAATGTGCTGTTCCCCAAGCCGAAGTCTCTGAAGAAGCCCTGCTTGCGACTCCTGACGCTGGCTCCTCCGCGTCGCCTTAAATCTGAACTTTTAATTGCACTTTTAGCTTTCTGTTACTCATGGTACTTTTGTTAAATTGGAACATTCTATGTTGGAACGTGCATGGTTTAAACTCCGATCCAAAACTTTTGGCGATATCTAATGCAATTGCTTCCAGTGGTTGTGCTATAATCTGTCTACAGGAGACAAAAAAACCAATGATTGATAATAGCTTCATTAGATCCTGCTGCCCACGAAGATTTGATAAATTCGCTTATATACCTTCCAGAGGTGCTTCTGGAGGTATTGCTACCATTTGGAATAGTGCCATTTTCTCTGGTGAAATTCTCATTGAAGAAGACTTTGCTCTGGTTATAAGATTTAAATCATCACATTCCGCGCAAACTTGGACACTAGTGAACATATACGGCCCTTGCCAAGGGGATTCGAGGCTACAGTACACTGAATGGCTCTTTAACCTGAATATACCACATAATGAAGACTGGCTCCTTGTTGGGGATTTCAACTACATTTGCAGTCCTGACAATGGTAACAAACCGGGGGGTAATTACCAAGAAATTATCACCTTCAATGACTTTATTCGTGCACAAGATTTAATTAAACTGCCACTTAAAGGACGATCATTCACTTGGATTAACATGCAAACTAACCCTCTCTTGGAACAACTGGACTGGTTCTTCACCTCCAACAACTGGATAAATTCATTCCCCAATACTATAGTAAAAACTCTGGGCAAACCTGTCTATGACCATACTCCGTGCGTGATATCCATTCAAACTTCTATACCACTCGGCAAAATTTTCAGATTTGAAACTTACTGGCTTCAACACCCGGGCTTCATGGAGGTAGTCAACACTGCTTGGTCCAAACCTTTCCATACCACGAATCATGCAACTATGCTCTGCAAGAAGTTTAAAACCCTGAGATATGCCCTAAAACACTGGAGCAAAAATATCTCTAAACTATCCATTGCAATAGAAAACTCCAATCTCACACTGTCTAACTTGGATGCTTTGGAGGACAAACGGCCACTCACTATCCCAGAAATAAATTTTAGGAAAATTCTCAAGAACCATCTTTTGAGGCTGCTTAATTATCAAAGAGAATACTGGAGAAAAAGATGCACAATTCGTTGGATTCGCTTTGGCGACGAGGACCCCAATTTTTTTAAAGCCATGGCTTCAGAGAGGTATCGTAGAAACAACATCCCAACTTTATCCATCCCTGATAGCACACGAGTGGAAGACCATGCAGGAAAAGAAGCAATCATTTACACAACCTTCAAAAACCGACTGGGTAAATCGGATGGTTACCAAATGAAATTTGACCTCCAAAATATCATCAGAAGAGTGGCTGATCTGGATCAATTAACCCTGCCATTCACTACTGCTGAGATTGATATGGTTGTACGGGAGATGCCGGTGGACAGGGCACCTGGCCCAGACGGATTCACTGGCGCCTTTCTCAAAGTTTGCTGGCCTATTGTCTGTGAAGATTTTTACAAGCTCTTTAATCAATTTTTTGATGGTAATCTCAACTTGGAGAGTATCAATGATGGCTTCATTACTCTCATACCCAAAATTCCCTCCCCGGCCACAATTAATGACTTTAGACTGATCACTTTACTCAATTGCTGTTTAAAATTGATCACGAAGCTCCTGGCTAATCGACTGCAGAGACTCATTCTTAAGATTATCCATCGTAACCAATATGGATTCATTAAAGGACGCACAATACAAGATATTCTTGCTTGGGCCTTCTAGTACATACACCAATGCCAGGCCTCTAAACACAAAATCATTTTGCTTAAGCTAGACTTTGCTAAAGCATTTGATACTATTGAACATGGTGCTATGATTGAGATCATGGAAAAAATGGGATTTAATGACAAATGGCTGGGTTGGATAAAAAGCATCTTCTCTTCAGGCAAGTCCTCAGTCCTTCTAAATGGGGCTCCTGGCCGACAATTCATTTGTAAGTGCGGGGTCAGACAAGGGGATCCGCTCTCTCCCCTCATTTTTGTGTTTGCGGCGGATCTCTTGCAAGCAGCCATTAATGATGCCTACAGACATGGATTAATTCACTTACCTTTCCCACGCCCGAACTAGACCGAGTACCCAGTTATCCAATACGCAGATGATACATTGCTGTTGATGCCGGCCTGCCCAACACAAGCTTCCACAATAAAGCAAATTCTGGTGGACTATGCCACTTCCATTGGGTTAAAAATAAACTTTCAGAAATTCACACTGATCCCGTTAAACTGTGAAGCTGACCATACTCAAGAACTGGTGAATATCTTTGGGTGATCCATTGGGACCATGTCGTTCACCTATCTGGGTCTCCCTCTTGGTACGACAAAACCATCTATCCAGGACCTGATGCCTCTAGTTTGTAGTGTGGAGAGAAGCCTAACGGCTACTCTCTCAATGATGTCATACGGAGAAAAACTGTCACTCCTAAACTCAATCGTCACCTCCATGACTATCTTTGCTCTATGCACCCTTCGACTACCTCCTAAAATACTGGACTTGCTAGATAGGATACGGAGAAGATGCCTCTGGACAAAAAAAACAGAGCAAGGCGATAAATGTAATTCGCTCGCGGCCTGGGACATGGTATGTCGCCCAAAGGAGAGTGGAGGGCTTGGTATTATTCACCTCAGAACCCAAAGTGATGCCCTGCTGCTCAAACATCTGCACAAGTTCTACAATAAACATGATATACTGTGGGTGGAATTAATTTGGTCTTCATACTATAACAACAAAATCCCACATGCATGCGACCCCCAAGGATCTTTCTGGTGGCGTGACATCCTCAAGATTTCACCAATTTACTGTGGTATTACTAGGGTTACTGTTGTTCAAGGGGATACTGCTCTCATGTGGAAAGACCTATGGCTTGAGGGGCTTGACAATCTGCTGGAACACACACATCCGAGGGCTTTCTCATTTGCAAAAGATGAGGATTGCTCAGTTCGTGATTTCTTGGGCACCACGGCACTGGCTGATGCTTTTCACCTACCGCTATCCGTACAAGCCTTTGAGGAGTTAAAAGACCTACAAGAAATGACTTTAAATATCGGTGGTTCCAACGTCGGAGATAAGGATATCTAGACATGTGTCTGGGGTGGCACGACCTTCACTGCCAAACGCTATTATAGATTCTTCTTCCGTGATGTTAAAGCCCACAAAACCTACACCTAGCTCTGGAAATCTAAAGTTACTCTCAAGATCAAAGTATTCAGCTGGCTTTTACTATCAGACAGGATCAACACCAGGAACATGCTCAAAAGGAGACACTATAACATTGGCGATGACTTTAATTGCTTGCTATGTTCCCAACAAGTGGAGGAAGACATTGATCACCTCATATTTCATTGCCCATTCAGCAAAGCTTGCTGGCTCAAACTAGGCCTGGTTTGGGGCCCACACAACACACGTCACGCCATGCTGGTGCATGCATGACAAACATGGAGACAACCTATGTTCATGGACATATTCTTACAAGCATCATGGAGCATTTGGAAAGAAAGAAACAACAAACACTTTCGTGGGATCTCTCCCTCACATACTTCCTGGTTGGATAGATTCAAGAATGACTTTGGACTCCTTGCTTACAGAGTTCAAAAAGAGAATAAGGCTTTTATACATGCATTTGTTAATTCCATTTAGACCTTTCCCTTTGTAACTTCCCTCTGCTCAACTTTTGGTGCACTACCCCCTGCTTGGGAGTGTACTTGTAACTTTCCCATGTACATTGTAACCTTTGACAATTAATGGAAGAGAAAAACAGTGGGAGCCTCTCCCACTGTTCAAAGTTTCAAAAAAACCATAGACATGTGTTGTCATTTGATAACGGGATCACATCATTAGGAGAATAATGTGATGGACAAGACCCATCTGTTAGCTTAGCATATGATCATTCGGTTTATTGCTACTGCTTTCTTGAATGTCAAATACATGTTCCTTCGACCATGAGATCATGCAACTCCCGAATACCGGAGGAATACCTTGTGTGTTATCAAACGTCACAACGTAACTGGGTGATCATAAAGATGCTCTACAGGTATCGATGAAGGTGTTTGTTGAGTTGGCATAGATCGAGATTAGGATTTGTCACTCCGAGTATCGAAAAGGTATCTCTGGGCCCTCTCGGTAATACACATCATAAGAAGCCTTGCAAGCAAAGTGACTAAGGAGTTAGTTGCAAGATGATGTATTACGGAATGAGTAAAGAGACTTGCCAGTAACAAGATTGAACTAGGTATGAAGATACCGACGATTGAATCTCGGGCAAGTAACATACCGATGGACAAAGGGAATTACGTATGATGTCATAAGGTTCGACCGATAAAGATCTTCGTAGAATATGTAGGAGCCAATATGGACATCCAGGTTCCGCTATTGGTTATTGACCGGAGAGGTGTCTCGGTCATGTTGCATAGTTCTCGAACCCGTAGGGTCCGCACGCTTAACGTTCGTTGACGATATAATGTTATATGAGTTATATGATTTGGTGACCGAATGTTGTTCGGAGTCCTGGGTGAGATCATGGACATGACGAGGAGCTCTGAAATGGTTCAGAGGTAAAGATTGATATATAGGACGATGATATTTGGACACCGGAAGAGTTTCGGGATGTACCGGGTAGAAATCGGGTCACCGGAAGGGGTTCCGGACACCCCCGGGAGGTTAATGGGCCTATGGGCCAAAGGGGGGAACACACCAGCCCACAAGGGGCTGGCGCGCCCCTCCTAGGCCGCAGCCCTTGGGGAGAGAAGGAAAGGGGGGGAGTCGGCCTCCCCCTTCCTTTCCTCTCCCCCCTTTCCTCCCCCCCCCCGGCAAATATGGAAGGGGGGGCGCGGCCAAGGGCAGGAGCCCAAGTAGGATTCGTACCTACTTGGGGCGCCCCTTGGCCTCTCCCCTCTCCCCCACCTATATATATGTGGGAGGGGGGGCGCCACCCATAACCACGACAATCTCTTAGCCGTGTGCGGCGCCCCCCTCCACCGTTTACACCCTCGGTCATATTTTCGTAGTGCTTAGGCGAAGCCCTGCGGAGATAACTTCACCATCACCGTCACCGCGCCATCGTGCTGCCGAAACTCATCCACTACCTCGCCGTCTTGCTGGATCAAGAAAGCATGGACGTCACCGAGCTGAACGTGTTTTGAACATGAAGGTGCCATACGTTCGGTACTCGATCGGTTGGATCGCGAAGAAGTTCGACTACATCAACCGCGTTACTAAACGCTTTCGCTTACGGTCTACGAGAGTACGTAGATACACTCTCCCACTCATTGCTATGCATCTCCATGGATAGATCTTGCATGTGCGTAGATTTTTTTTATGTTTTCCATGCAACGTTTCCCAATAGTGGCATCCGAGCCAGGTCTATGCGTAGATGATATGCACGAGTAGAACACAAAGAGTTGTGGGTGGTGATAGTCATACTGCTTACCACCAACGTCTTATTTTGATTCGGTGGTATTATGGGACGAAGCGGCCCGGACCAACCTTATATGTCCACGCACATGAGACCGGTTCCACCGACTGACATGCAACTAGTTTTGCATAAAGGTGGCTGGCGGGTGTTTGTTTCTCCTACTTTAGTTGAATTGAATTTGACTACGACCGGTCCTTGAAGAAGGTTAAAACAGCAAACTTAATGAATCACCCTTGTGGTTTTTGCGTAGGTAAGAACGGTTCTTGTTAGAAGGCCGTAGCAGCCATGTAAAACTTGCAACAACAAAGTAGAGGACGTCTAACTTGTTTTTCCTGGGCATGTTGTGATGTGATATGGTCAAGACGTGATGTGATATATGTTGATGTATGAGATGATCATGTTTTTTAATATCGACAACCGGCAGGAGCCTTAGGGTTGTCTCTTTATTGTATGAAATGCAAGCGCCATGTAATTGCTTTACTTTATCGCTATGCATTAGCAATAGTTGTAGAAGCAATAGTTGGCGAGACGACCCCGACACAACGATGGAGATCAAGGTGTCGAGCCGGTGACGATGGAGATCATGACGATGCTTTGGAGATGGAGATCAAAAGCACAAGATGATGATGGCCATATCATGTCACATATTTTGATTGCATGTGATGTTTATCCTTTATGCATCTTATTTTGCTTAGAACGGCGGTAGCATTATAAGATGACCCCTTCACTAAATTTCAAGTTAAAGTGTTCTTCCCGAGTATACACCGTTGCCAAAGTTTGTCGTTTCGAAGCACCTCGTGATGATTGGGTGTGATAGACTCTACGTTCACATACAATGGGTGTAAGACAGTTTTGCACATGCAGAATACTTGGGTTAAACTTGACGAGCCTAGCATGTACAGACATGGTCTCGGAACACTAGAGACCGAAAGGTCGAACGTGAGTCATATAGTAGATATGATCAACATAGAGATGTTCACCATTGATGACTACCCCATCTCACGTGATGATCGGATATGGGTTAGTTGATTTGGATCATGTATCACTTAGGTAAACTGAGGGATGTTTATTTAAGTGTGAGTTCATTAGTAATTTGATTAATTGAACTTAATTTATCATGAACATAGTCAAAATGTCTTTGCAAATTATGTTGTAGTTCAATAGCTCGCGATGTAGCTTCCCCTTTTTGATACGTTCCTAGAGAAAACTAAGTTGAAAGTTGATGGTAGCAATAATGCGGAATGGGTCCGTGATCTGAGGATTATCCTCATTGCTACATAGAAGAATTATGTCCTTGATGCACCGCTAGGTGACAGACCTGGTATAGGAGCTGATGCAGACGTTATGAATGTTTGGCAAAGCTCGATCTGATGAATACTTGATAGTTTAGTGTGCCATGCTTTACGGCTTAGAATCAGGGCTCCAAAGACGTTTTGAACGCCATGGAACATATGAGATGTTCCAAGAGCTGAAATTGGTATTTCAGGCTCATGCCCGTGTCAAGAGGTATGAGACCTCTGACAACTACTTTGCCTACAAGATGGATGAGAATAGCTCAGCCAGTGAGCATGTGCTCAGAATGTCTGGGTACTACAATCGCTTGAATCAAGTGGGAGTTAATCTTCCAGATAAGATAGTGATTGACAGAGTTCTCTAGTCACTATCACCAAGCTACTAGAACTTTGTGATGAACTATAATATGTAAGGGATGACGAAAATGTTTCCCGAGCTCTTCGCGATGCTGAAATCGGCGAAGGTAGAAATCAAGAAAGAGCATCAAGTGTTGATGGTTAAACAAGACCACTAGTTTCAAGAAAAAGGGCAAGGGAAAGAATGGGAACTTCAAGAAGAATGGCAAGCATGTTGTCGCTCCCATGAATAAGCCCAAACCTGGACCCCAAGCCTGAAACTGAGTGCTTCTACTGCAAAGGAAATGGTCACTGGAAGCGAAACTGCCCCAAATACTTGGCGAATAAGAAGGATGGCAAAGTGAACAAAAGTATATTTGATATACATGTTATTGATGTGTACCTTACTAGTGTTCGTAGTAGCCCCTGGGTATTTGATACCGGTTCAGTTGCTAAGATTAGTAACTCGAAACAGGAGTTGCAGAACAACACAAAGACTAGTTAAGTGCGAGGTGGCGATGTGTGTTGGAAGTGATTCCAAGGTTGATACGATCACCATCGCACACTCCCTCTACCTTCGGGATTAGTGTTGAACCTAAATAAATGTTATTTGGTGTTTGCGTTGAGCATGAATATGATTAGATCATGTTTATTGCAATACGGTTATTCATTTAAGTTAGAGAATAATTGTTGTTCTGTTTACATGAATAAAACCTTCTATGGTCATACACCCAATGTGAATGGTTTATTGAATCTCGATCGTAGTGATACACATATTCATAATATTGATGCCAAAAGATGCAAAGTTGATAATGATAGTGCAACATACTTGTGGCACTGCCGTTTAGGTCATATTGGTGTAAAGCGCATGAAGAAACTCCATGCGGATGGACTTTTGGAGTCACTTGATTATGAATCATTTGATACTTGCGAACCATGCCTCATGGGCAAGATGACTAAAACTCTGTTCTCCGGAACAATGGAGTGAGCTAATGACTTATTGAAAATAATACATACTGATGTATGCGGTTCGATGAGTGTTGAAGCACGCGGTGGGTATCATTATTTTTTGACCTTCATAGATGATTTGAGTAGGTATGGGTATATCTACTTAATGAAACACAAGTCTGAAACATTTGAAAAGTTCAAAGAATTTCAGAGTGAAGTGGAGAATCATCGTAACAAGAAAATAAAGTTTCTATGATTTGATCGCAGAGGCAAATATTTGAGTTACGAGTTTGGCCTTCATTTAAAACAATGTGGAATTGTTTCACAACTCACGCCACCTGGAACACCACAGCGTAATGGTGTGTCTAAACGTCGTAACCATACTTTATTGGATATGGTGCGATCTATGATGTCTCTTACCGATTTAGCACTATCGTTTTGGGGTTATGCATTAGAGACAGCCGCATTCACGTTAAATAGGGCACCGTCTAAATCCGTTGAGATGACACCATATGAACTGTGGTTTGGCAAGAAACCTAAGTTGTCATTTCTTAAAATTTCGGGTTGCGACACTTATGTCAAAAGGCTTCAGCCTGATAAGCTCGAACCCAAATTGGAGAAGTGCGTCTTCATAGGATACCCTAAAGAAACTGTTGGGTATACCTTCTACCACAGATTCGAAGGCAAGATCTTTGTTGCTAAGAATGGATCCTTTCTAGAGAAGGAGTTTCTCTCGAAAGAAGTGAGTGGGAAGAAAGTAGAACTTGATGAGGTAATTGTACCTTCTCTCGAATTGGAAAGTAGCACATCACAGAAATCCGTTCCCGTGATGCCTACACCAATTAGAGAGGAAGATAATGAAGATGATCATGAAACTTCAGATCAAGTTACTACTGGACCTCGTAGGTCGAACAGAGCACGTTCCGCACCAGAGTGGTACGGTAATCCTGTCCTGGAAGTCATGTTACTAGACCATGGCGAACCTACGAACTATGAAGAAGCTATGATGAGCCCAGATTCCGATAAATGGCTTGAGGCCATGAAATCTGAGATAGGATCCATGTATGAGCACAAAGTATGGACTTTGGTGGACTTGCCCAATGATCGGCAAGCCATAGAAAATAAATGGATCTTCAAGAAGAAGGCTGACGCTGATGGTAATGTTACTGTCTACAAAGCTCGACTTGTTGCGAAAGGTTTTCGACAAGTTCAAGGGGTTGACTACGATGAGACTTTCTCACCCGTAGCGATGCTTAAGTCTGTCCGAATCATGTTAGCAATTGCCGCATTTTATGATTATGAAATCTGGCAAATGGACGTCAAAACTTCATTCCTTAATGGATTTCTTAAAGAGTTGTATATAATGCAACCAGAAGGTTTTGTCGATCCTAAAGGTGCTAACAAAGTATGCAAGCTCCAGCGATCCATCTATGGACTGGTGCAAGCATCTCGGAGTTGGAATATACGCTTTGATGAGGTGATCAAAGCATATGGTTTTATACAGACTTACGGTGAAGCCTGTATTTACAAGAAAGTGAGTGGGAGCTCTGTAGCATTTCTGATATTATATGTGGACGACATATTGTTGATTGGAAATGATATAGAATTTCTGGATAGCATAAAAGGATACTTGAATAAGAATTTTTCTATGAAAGACCTCGGTGAAGCTGCTTATATATTGGGCATCAAGATCTATAGAGATAGATCAAGACGCTTAATAGGACTTTCAAAAAGCACATACCTTGATAAAGTTTTGAAAAAGTTCAAAATGGATCAGTCAAAGAAAGGGTTCTTGCCTATGTTACAAGGTGTGAAGTTGAGTCAGACTCAAAGCCAGACCACTGCAGAAGATAGAGAGAAAATGAAAGTCATTCCCTATGCCTCAGCCATAGGTTCTATCATGTATGCTATGCTGTGTACCAGACCTAATGTGTGCCTTGCCATAAGTTTGGTAGGGAGGTACCAAAGTAATCCAGGAGTGGATCACTGGACATCGATCAAGAACATCCCGAAGTACCTGAAAAGGACAAAGGATATGTTTCTCATTTATGGAGGTGACGAAGAGCTCATCGTAAATGGTTACGTCGATGCTAACTTCGACACTGATCCGGATGACTCTAAGTCACAAATCGGATACATATTTATATTGAATAGTGGAGCTGTCAGTTGGTGCAGTTCCAAGCAGAGTGTCGTGGCGGGATCTACATGTGAAGTGGAGTACATAGCTGCTTCAGAAGCAGCACATGAAGGAGTCTGGATGAAGGAGTTCATATCCGATCTAGGTGTAATACCCAGTGCATCGGGTCCAATGAAAATCTTTTGTGATAACACTGGAGCAATTGCCTTGGTGAAGGAATCCAGGTTTCACAAGAGAACCAAACACATCAAGAGACGCTTCAACTCCATTAATGAAAAGGTCAAGGATGGAGACATAGAGATTTGCAAAATACATACGGATCTGAATGTGGCAGACCCGCTGACTAAGCCTCTTCCGCGAGCAAAACATGATCAGCACCAAGACTCCATGGGTGTTAGATTCATTACAATGTAATCTAGATTATTGACTCTAGTGCAAGTGGGAGACTGAAGGAAATATGCCCTAGAGGCAATAATAAAGTTGTTATTTTATATTTCCTTATTCATGAGAAAGGTTTATTATTCATGCTAGGATTGTATTGATCGGAAACTTAAATACATGTGTGAATACATAAACAAATACCGTGTCCCTAGCAAGCCTCTACTAGACTAGCTCGTTGATCAAAGATGGTTAAGGTTTCCTAACCATAGACATGTGTTGTCATTTGATAACGGGATCACATCATTAGGAGAATAATGTGATGGACAAGACCCATCCGTTAGCTTATCATATGATCGTTCAGTTTATTGCTACTGCTTTCTTGAATGTCAAATACATGTTCCTTCGACCATGAGATCATGCAACTCCCGAATACCGGAGGAATACCTTGTGTGCTATCAAACGTTACAACGTAACTGGGTGATCATAAAGATGCTCTACAGGTATCTCTGAAGGTGTTTGTTGAGTTGGCATAGATCGAGATTAGGATTTGTCACTCCGAGTATCGGAGAGGTATCTCTGGGCCCTCTCGGTAATACACATCATAAGAAGCCTTGCAAGCAAAGTGACTAAGGAGTTAGTTGCAAGATGATGTATTACGGAACGAGTAAAGAGACTTGCTGGTAACAAGATTGAACTAGGTATGAAGATACCGATGATCGAATCTCGAGCAAGTAGCATACCGATGGACAAAGGGAATTACGTATGTTGTCATAAGGTTCGACCGATAAAGATCTTCGTAGAATATGTAGGAGCCTATATGGGCATCCAGGTTCCGCTATTGATTATTGACCGGCGAGGTGTCTCGGTCATGTCTGCATAGTTCTCGAACCCGTAGGGTCCGCACGCTTAACGTTCGTCGACGATATAGTGTTATATGAGTTATATGATTTGGTGACCGAATGTTGTTCGGAGTCCCGGATGAGATCATGGACATGATGAGGAGCTTCGGAATGGTCCGGAGGTAAAGATTGATATATAGGACGATGATATTTGGACACCGGAAGAGTTTCGGGATGTACCGGCTAGAAATCGGGTCACCGGAAGGGGTTCCGGACACCCCCGGGAGGTTAATGGGCCTATGGGCCAAAGGGGGGAACACACCAGCCCACAAGGGGCTGGCGCGCCCCTCCTAGGCCGCAGCCCTTGGGGAGAGAAAGAAAGGGGGGAGTCGGCCTCCCCCTTCCTTTCCTCTCCCCCTCCGGCAAATATGGAAGGGGGGGGGGGGCGGCCAAGGGCAGGAGCCCAAGTAGGATTCGGACCTACTTAGGGCGCCCCTTGGCCTCTCCCCTCCCCCACCTATATATATGTGGGAGGGGGTGCCACACATAACCACGACAATCTCTTAGCCGTGTGCGGCGCCCCCCTCCACCGTTTACACCCCCGGTCATATTTTCGTAGTGCTTAGGCGAAGCCCTGCGGAGATAACTTCACCATCACCGTCACCACGCCGTCGTGCTGCCGGAACTCATCCACTACCTCGCCGTCTTGCTGGATCAAGAAAGCGTGGACGTCACCGAGCTGAACGTGTGCTGAACACGGAGGTGTCGTACGTTCGGTACTTGATCGGTTGGATCGCGAAGAAGTTCGACTACATCAACTGCGTTACTAAGCGCTTCCGCTTACGGTCTACGAGGGTACGTAGACACACTCTCCCCCTCGTTGCTATGCATCTCTATGGATAGATCTTGTGTGTGCGTAGAATTTTTTTTTGTTTTCCATATAACATTTCCCAACACGAAGATCCCGCCCTTCGAACCGCGATATTATTGGGTGGAGTTAAGACAGTAGAAACGGCAGGCACTAACTGCGCTAGGTGCTCTGAGGTGGAAAGAACAGTCGGATTACGATCACGAACTGCATGAACTGGGGAATCAGGGCGTTGAAAAATGCGTGGGGTTTGAACGGCAGCAGCATAAGATCGACGATCACTTGATCGATCGACAAGAGTCCATTCCTGATCTAATTCCTGAAGATAGAGCTGATATTCTTTCCGAAAATCTGGACCACCACGACCCCAAAGAAAGAAACCCACATTGAAAAGCTCATTCGCATAATTTCCCCCTTTGATAATTGCAAAACCCACATCCTTAGATGAGCCACTGAATTTGAAGGACCAATTCTGAAGGCAGGAGACTTTGAATCGGGAAGCATGTCCAGCGAAGCAGGATTGGAGAATGAGACTGACCGGTTCATTGTTGATGCGAAGTTTTGATCTGCTGATTTCCTCAACAAGGAAGAATTCTTTGAGGTTGCCACCCTCCAGGTGGTTAACCGGGACTCCAAATTGCTTCCAGATGTAGGCTTCAAACGCAAGGCCTGGTTCAAACTTGAGATCCGAGAGGGCCATGTCGAGGAGGGAGTGTGGACGATGCGGCCGGGGCGGCCAACGGCGGGATTTGGTGGCTGCCGGTGCCGGAGTGGCCGGCAGCAGGGCTAGGCGGAGGGCGCTAGGCGGAGGGCATGAGAGGAAGGATCACTCTCATTTTGAAAAAGTGTACATCGGCCCATTACGTAATCTATCCTTTGGGACACGAGGATTTCACAGGAAGAACGTTTCCTGCAAAAGTTTCTTAAACCCTTGCATTGATTCCAGTCACCAACATCTTACTGTAAAATACAAAAAAATTCCACGACTATGTAGGCTGATTGATGATTAACAACTGATCGGGGCCTTACAAACGTAACTGAAAGAACTCAGTCTCTGAAAGTTGTTCCCTGAATTGATAGCTTCAAACAATACGGACATACTATTGACAACTGCAGCTTGGTCAGATTAGTTCTTGATTAACATCACGTCTACTAGTTAACTACTGTATATAGCTACTGTCACCTACTGAGGTTTGATCATGTCACTGATTACAGCAGCGAACGCCCGGCAATCATGTCAACCAGCTTGATCGGTTAACAATACATATACATGCATGCATGCTTCCAGACGTTGACATATATACATGAAGTCTGTCGCCTTCAGCCTCTCCAATTTGTTAACAAATAGGTCAACCATCGTTGCGTTTGAGAGCTAACTTTTTGATCCCCTAGAGACAATGCGTTTCCACAACGAACATGTAAAAACAGTTGCATATAATCGGTACCTTGAAGACAAAGAAAGGGGCAAAACTCCAGAGACCCAGCTCAGCAGCGTGTTTTTCTTGGAATTGCAAGGAACCGAGTAAACAGTAAACAATGCGTTTCCACAAAGGACCTTCAGCCACAGGTCAGTACGCGCACAAGCTAAGGCAGAGAAATCAAAGAGGCTTAGAGCACATCTTCTGAAGCGCGAAACGGTGCCAGATCGAGCTAGTACTTAGCAGCGCGGCAAACCCGGTCCCTAGTCCATGGTTGGTCAAGAACTGTTCAAAGTTTCGGACCGACGGAAAATGTCTCCCCTGACCAGATTTTCGTCAACTGCCTACGACTCAAGCAATGGAAGCAGCATACTTCATTATTGGTCCTCCGCCCTAGCTCTCTATTATCTCGCTATTTTATATACTCCAAAAAGCTCATCAGGATTCAAGTTCTGGTGCTCGCATTATTTCTGGATTTATTTCAGAATTTTCGACGATGCGCTTTCAGTTGGAGGAGACGTTTCCGTCGACGACGAGGCGCTTATGGTGACTTCGTAAATCTCAAGATGATATGCCGGCTCAGTCTCTCGAAGATGCTAATAAAGGTAGGGTGTGCGTGTGTGCATTCATAGGGATGAGTATATGCGTGTATGTATGAGCGCTTGCGTCTGTACTGTGTTAAAAAAAAAGGAGAAATTAGTTATTTGGTCACCCTTGGTACGTGTGATTATCTAAGCTAACTTTCCAGCTGCCCAGACAAAAACCTAAGCTAGCTTTGGACGACGGCATAAACTAGAACCTAATCCATCACCGTCATATCCGAAAGAGTCCTGGAAATTAGATGGTCTGTTTAATATGCCTGACCTTCTAGAGGCTGCAGGATTTGATGACTTCGTGTGCAACTAATTTGGTGTTCATGTCACAGTCAAAAGAAAAATTGATGTTCATTTCGGCGCTAAACTAATTGATGTTCCTGTCATGGAACTTTGAAACCACTGGAAACTGGACATTTGTGCTGTAGTACCAAAGGTTTAGCTTTTAGGTTTTTTTTTCTTGAGGGGTGGTTTCGCTTTTTAGGTGCGGGGTGTGTCCAAATTTGAGGTCGTGGGCTAAATCAAGCCCGTTATCTGGCACAAGGTATCCAGGCTGGCCCAATGTTCATATTACCCAAAGGCTTTTCTTCTTCTACTAATATTTACTGTGTGTACCTGTACCGCCGCGAGAGGGGAGCTCTTGTCTGACGCTCGTTAGCGTCAAGAAGTGGAGCTTTCGCTGAAGGTAGGTGCAGATGGGCCGGCCCATTTAGAGGTCAGGAGTTCGAGCGCGGTAAAAAGATCGCTCGCCAAAAATTACATCGCGCCAGCGAGGGATCGAACCTGCGACGTCCGCGCTCGGGAAGTCTTGACCTAACCAATCGAGCTGATATGTTCTACTGGTTTTCAAGCAGCGCGAGAGCTTAAAGTACAAGACAGCTTTTGAAAAAAATCGAACAATTCACGAAAATCGAGAACAAAAACAAGAAAATTATGAACAAAATTTGACAAACACGAAAACCTTTTTAAAACCGTGAACAATTTTTGAAATTCGAACAAACTTTTCAAACATGAACAACTATTGAACAGTTGAACAAAAATTTCGAAATTCCAAAAAGATAATTTTTTTTTTGAAATATACATTGAACATTTTTTATTATACGCTGAACAATTTTAAATACATACTGAATTTTTTTTTATTATACACTTAACAATTTTAAATACATACTGAACATTTTTGTATACGCCGAACAAAATTTTAAAAATACGTTGAACATTTCTGCAATGTATGCTGAACAAAATTTATAAACCGTGATTTTTTCTGAAATAATGAAGGAAATACGGAATTTCAAACTTTTTTGAAAACGAAAAAAGATAAAATAAAAAGAGAAGGAAAAAAGAAAAAGAAACAGAAACAAAATAAAAAACAGAAACAAAAAAGAATAAAAGAAACAGCAAAAAACACAAAACCGGCAAAAAGAAAAAAAAGAAACTGGTTTAGGGAACCGTCTAGAAGGTTCCCAAAACCGGTTTGCCTGGCACTGCTCTAACTGGCGAAGTGGGCCGGCCCGTTGCGCGCAGCAGCTCCTGCGCTTCAGCGAAGCCGCTCCTCCTGGACGCACGCGCGCGTCAAATAGGATTCGCCCCGCGAGAGCTACATCTCGCTTACAGTGAGAATAGCTCTCATCTCGCTGAAGATTTTTCCTCCTCTGCTGTTTCAGGGTCAGCCAGTTTGCTGTTTCTTTTTTATACTACGATTTCTTTGGTTCATTTTTCCCTTGTCGGTTTTCCCTGTTTTCTATCTTTTCATTCTTTTTTTATGGTTTCATTTTGTTTCTTTCCGTTTTCCATTCTTTTTGCACTTATTTCTTTGGTTTTGTTTTTATTTCCTTTTTCTTTGGTTTTTATTGTTTCTTTTTGGGCTTTCATTTTTTTCTTTCTTTTTGTTTATTTTGGTTTTCATTCTACATTTTTCATATATGTGAAGAAAACTTTTCTAATACATGTTTAACATTTTCCAATACAAGTTTAATATTTTTTAATATATGGTCAACATTTCTTCTATACTCATTTTAAACAATTTTCAAATGCTTGATTAACATTTTTTCAACTACAAGATTAAAAAATTAATACATCGTTAACATTTTTTCTATGCATATTTTAACATTTTTAAAGGCTTGATTAACACTTTCAAATACATGGTTAACATATTTATGCACATTTAACATTTGTAAAGGCTTGATTAACATTTTTCAAATACAAGATTAATAATTTTTAATACATGGCAACATTTTTTCTATAATTTTTACATTTTTCAAATGCTTGATTAATATTTTTAAATACATGTTTAATATTTTTTTTTCAAAAGCTTGATTAACATTTTCTAAATACATGATCATTTTTTCACACACATTGTATATTTTTTGTATAAACTGTTTTCGTATACATGAGAAACATTTTCTTTATACACATCTAACTTTTTTCAAAATGCTTGTAACCTGTTTAATACAATGTTAACTTCTTTTCTATACACATTTTTTGAATGCTTGATTAACATTTTTAATACATGGTCAACATTATATTCTATACACATTTTAAAATTTTGAATGCTTGATTGACTTTTTTTAAATACAAGTTTGACATTCTTTTTAATACGTGGTCAACCTTTTTATATACACATTTTTCAAATGCTTGATTAACATTTTTCAGTTACTTGTTTAATATTTTTTCAAATGCTTGATTAAAATTTTTAAATACATGATCAACTTTTTTTCACACATATTGTACATTTTTTGTATACATGAGAAATATTTTCTTATACACATTTAACATATTCAAATACTTGGTTAACATTTTTTCAAATGTTTTTATGTAATGTGTTTTTTGTAATATATTTATTTAAAATATATGGAACTATAAATGAAACTAAAAAATGGTAACAAAAACCATGAAAAAAAAAAACACTAGTTGTGGTTTCTCATACCCCTAGGCCGACCCACTTAGGGAGAAGACTGACGCGAGAGCACGCTAGGTCTTACTATAGGCGAGACATAGCGTTGCCCCTGCACCACACCTTTTTCTTAACAGAAGGTACGATGGACATCTAAAAGAAATGCCAGAATGATATGAGAAACTTTTTTTAAAATCTACTTTATATTAGATAACAGTAAGCATATGACATACAAGCAGATAATGGTGGCCCTGCAAAAAAAAATCAGATAATGCGGTTACTAGAACCATGGACACACTTATGACCATAAACAAAGAGGAAATTATAACCAAGTGTTGAGATATCTTCGCGGCAATGTTTGAAGTGAATGGCAAAGCTTCTATTGATTGATAGTTACATGTACAATATATATGAGATGGAACGAACACGACGATCTAGCGAGACGTTGGTTGCCGAAGACTAAGAGAGAATAGAAAGATGTGTCGGTTATGGATGGCAACCGAACGATGGTTGGGCAAGGGGAGATTTCCATCTGATTAAGGAGTATGTGCTAATTAATCACAACACTAACCCTAATATATGCTTGTCCATGTTCACACAACTTCCCAAGTAGTACCACCATCTTGGAAGATTGTCCATTGTAGTACCATCACCTCGAAATTGTGTTTCAAAAGTTCTTCAATTCAAATCCTTGATGAGGACCCGAAACATAAACTCACAAAGAGAAAGAGTGTAATATGATGCTTTGAATAGACATAGTTCATGAAGATACTCGCCCTGATTCTTGCAAGTCCCGAAGTCGTCGCATACCAATTCCATGAACGTATTTTTTGGAATGTAGAAGTTTGTAGAGACTTGGAAAATAAATCAACAATATTTTCGCACGATTTAACTTGCAAGGTTCTTATTTTCCTGCTTTTCTGGAGTTCATGGGGGAAAACAACTTAGGAGCATTATTCTTAGTGATATTGCTCTTGATGTATCTTGTTTGCATATATGCAACACAAGCCACATTATCTTCATAGATAATGGTAAGTGATTCCCCACATGACTATTGTGTGTGGTTTATCATTCTGCGAAACCACACACATTCGCGTGATGCCTCATATAATGAAATTCTTTCAAAATGATTGGTAGATGTTGCCCCTTGTTTCAAAAATTTCCATGATATGGTAGTCCCACCATGTAGGAACACAAAGCCGAGTTGTGATAAGCCATTATGGGGATCAAATTAATAGCCAACATCTATGTATCCAATCATATTAGAGTCTTGATTTATCTATAACTAAAGAATAGGCCATGGTCATATGTGCCTTGGAGATATGAAAAAATGTTCTTCACTCCTGACCAATGGTATTTGGTGGGAGCTACGCTGTATCTAGCAACTAGATTTACTGCAAATGCAAGGTCAAGTCTCGTGCAATTTGCAAGATACATGAGCGCTCCAATGACACTCTAATATGGAACCTCGGGTCCCAACATCTCTTCTCCATCATCCCTTGGCCTGAATGGATCTTTCTCTACGTCTAGAAAATGAAACACCATAGGAGTTTTAGATGGGTATGATTTTTCAACATTGAATTTCTCCAATATCTTCTGGACATAGGCAACTTGGTGTATCATGATTCCCGATGAAAGGTGCTCAAGTTGAAGACCTGAGCAAAATTTTGTTGGGAAACGTAGTAGAAAACAAAAAAAATCGCACCTATGATCACCCAAGATCAATATGAAGATGCATAACGGGTTGGGATCACGATCGTTACCGTCACCGAGTTATAGCGAAAGATGAACATGTCGGTGTAGATCGTACTTGGAGTCCCTCGAACCATCGATGAACGATCCCTTGTACCGCCCACGAACATCCCCTCGAACCGAAGACCGAAAGCATGGCCTCTCTACTTGGTTGCAAGCATGCAGTCTTCACGATCCGGCAGCGCTTCGCTGTCCGGAGTTAATCGTCACCGGAGAATTAGAGGGAGGAGATTAGAACCATATTGGGCTTCTAATTATGAGGACAAGAGGATTAACCTAGCTCTAACTAGTCTACTAGGACCAACGAGAACTAGAACTAGAAGAACTAGAGGAGGCTTCAAAACTTGTGTGTCCAATAGAGCAAAAAACCCTAGTATACATCGGTTAGAGGAGGAGGAGGGGGCAACCACCAAGGAGGGAAAGTCCCTCCTTGGGGTGCCGGCCAGGTGGGAAGAGTAGTAATCCTCCCCTAGTCAAATTCGCCCCCCTATATGGCAAGGGGGGCACCACTTCCTTATGGGCCCTTATGGCCCATAATTCCTGAAGGGGAACATTGCATGAAAATAAAAAAAATCCTACGAAACACCCAAGATCTATCTATGGAGATGCATATCAACGAGAGCGGAGTGTGTCTATGTAACCTTATAGACCAAAAGCGTTAGCGCGTAACGCAATTGATGTAGTCGTACTCATCTCGATCAAATCACAATCCAATCCGATCTAGTGCTGAACGGACGACACCTCCGAGTTTAGCACACGTACGGATCGGTGGCGTCCTCTCCTTATTGATCCAGCAAGCGAGGGAGTGGAGGTAGATGAGATCTGAACCAACATGATGGCGTGGTGGTGGTGGTGGTGACAGCGGAATTCCGGCAGGGCTTCGCCAAGCGCGTACCGGAGAATATGGAGGAGTAGCGGGAGAGAGACGGGGCAAGGGCGGAAGGGTTGGCTGCCCCCTGCACCTCCCCACTATATATAGGGGTGAGGGAGGGGCGTGCCAGCCCTAGCACCCTCCCAAGGCAGCGGGCAGCAGCCAATGGGGGAGGAGTTCCCTCCAAGCCAAGTGGAGGGCCCTCCCCCTTAGGGTTTCCCTTCCCCTAGGCGCATGGACCAAGTAGGGGCTGGTGTGCCTGGTCCAATAAGGCCAGGGCACCCCCCTACACCCCATGCTACTGTATGGGACGTGGTGGAACCCTCGGAGGACTTCTGGACCCCTCTGGAACCCTTTGGAACCTTCCGGTGACTTCCCGATACAATACCGAAAAAACCAGACTTTTTCCCGGAACCCCGTGATACGTCTCGATCGTATCTACTTTTCCAAACTCTTTTGCCCTTGTTTTGGACTCTAATTTTCATGATTTGAATGGAACTAACCCGGACTGACGTTGTTTTCAGCAGAATTGGCATGGTGTTATTTTTGTGCAGAAATAAAAGTTCTCGGATTAACCTGAAAATTTACGGAGAATATTTTTGAAATATATAAAAAATACTGGCGCAATAATTATCCATAGGAGGGCCACCCAGAGGCACAAGCCCTAGGGGCGCGCCCTGCAGGCTTGTGGGCCCCCTGGACCTCCTCCGACCTCAACTCCAACTCTATATAACCCTATTCGGAGAGAAAAAATCAGGGAGAAGGATTCATCGCGTTTTACGATACGGAGCCGCCGCCACCTCCTGTTCTTCATCGGGAGGGCAGATCAGGAGTCCGTTCGGGGCTCAGGAGAGGGGGATTCGTCGCCAACATCATCACCAACCTTCCTCCATCACCAATTTCATGATGCTCACCGCAGGGAGTGAGTAATTCCATCGTAGGCTTGCTGGACGGTGATGGGTTGGATGAGATTTATCATGTAATCGAGTTAGTTTTGTTAGGGTTTGATCCCTAGTATCCACTATGTTCTGAGATTGATGTTGCTATGACTTTGCTATGCTTAATGCTTGTCACTAGGGCCCGAGTGCCATGATTTCAGATATGAACCTATTATGTTTCCATGAATATATTTGTGTTCTTGATCCTATCTTGCAAGTTGTAGACACCTATTACGTGTTATGATCTGCATACCCCAAGGTGACAATAATTGGGATTCTTTTCGATGATTACCGTAGTTTGAGGAGTTCATGTATTCACTAAGTGCCAATGCTTTGGTCCGGTTCTCTATTAAAAGGAGGCCTTAATATCCCTTAGTTTCCATTAGGACCCCGCTGCCACGGGAGGGTAGGAAAAAAGATGTCATGCAAGTTCTTTTCCATAAGCACGTATGACTATATACGGAATACATGCCTACATTATATTGATGAATTGGAGCTAGTTCTGTGTCACCCTTGGTTATAACTGTTGCATGATGAATGTCATCCGACATAATTATCCATCACTGATCCGATGCCTATGAGCTTTTCACATATTGATCTTTGCTAAGTTACTTTGCTGTTGCTACTGTTACAATCACTACAAAACTGCTACTGTTACTTTTGTCACCGTTACCGCTATTCCCATACTACTTTGCTACTCAAAACTTTGCGGCAGATATTAAGTCTTCCAGGTGTGGTTGAATTGACAACTCAGCTGCTAATACTCGTGAATATTCTTTGGCTCCCCTTGTGTTGAATCAATAAATTTGGGTTGAATACTCTACCCTCGAAAACTGTTGCGATCCCCTATACTTGTGGGTTATCAAGACCTTTTTCTGGCGCCGTTGCCGGGGAGCATAGCTCTATTCTCTGAGTCACTTGGGATTTATATCTGTTGATCACTATGAGGAATCTGAAAGATACCAGAACCAAGATTATTCCCTCTACTACGAGGGGAGGTAAGGAACTGCCATCTAGCTCTGCACTTGATTCGCCTTCTGTTTTGAGTAAGCTTGCGACACCACCACCTGCTATTAATTCTGATATGTCGCAAGTAATTGATGATGCTACTTCTGTTATGTATGATGATACTACTGCTTTGCTTGATAATACTGTGCCACTGGGTGAATTTCTTGATGAACAACTTGCTAGAGCTAAAGATATTGAGAATGCTGAAACTGATGATATTTCTGAAACTGATGAAATTATTGAAATTGAATACTTTGAAACACTTGCTAGACCTAGCTCTCCTAGATATGAATTGCCTGATATACCTGAGGGTTATGTTATGGATGGAGAGGTAGCTAGGGACTTTCTTGCTTGTAAGGATAGAGATGATCTTAAGAAATTACTATGCAAGTGGAAAGAAAAATCTTTGAATGCTAGAATGCAATTTGATCCTAAGTTTGCTACTTCACCTATCTTTGTTACTGATAAGGATTATGAATTCTCTGTCGATCCTGAGTTAATTACTTTGGTTGAATCTGATCCTTTCCATGGTTATGAATCTGAAACTGTTGTGGCACACCTTACTAAATTAAATGATATAGCCACCCTGTTTGCTCATGAGGAAAAAAATCATTACTACTATATTCTTAAGTTGTTTCCTTTCTCGTTAAAGGGTGATGCTAAGATATGGTTTAATTCTCTTGCTCCTGGTTGTGTGCGTAGTCCCCAGGATATGATTTATTACTTCTCTGAAAAATATTTTCCTGCTCATAAGAAACAAGCTGCTTTACAGGAAATATTTAACTTTGTGCAAATTGAAGAAGGGAGTCTCCCACAAGCTTGGGGGAGGCTTCTCCAATTACTTAATGCTTTGCTTGATCATCCTCTCAAGAAAAATGAAATACTTGATATCTTTTATAATGGACTAACCGATGCTTCTGGGGTCCACCTAGATAGTTGTGCTGGTTGTGTTTTCAGGGAACAAACTATTGAGCAAGCTGAAGTATTATTGAATAACATATTGAGTAATGATAATGATTGGACTCTTCCTGAACCACCTCCTAAGCCAACTCCGAAGAAAAGAGGTATTCTATTTCTCAGTCCTGAAGATATGCAAGAGGCAAAGAAATCTATGAAAGAAAAAGGTATTAAAGCTGAAGATGTTAAGAACCTACCACCTATTGAAGAAATATATGGTCTTAACACTCCGACACAGGTAGTAGAGGTAAATTCTCTCTATAGATTTGATGAGGGTGATATTCCTTATAATAAGTCTGCTAGTCAATGCTTGGATGAATTTGATAACTTTATTGTTAAACAAGAAAACTCCAATGCATATGTTAGTAGACAATTGAAACGTAATGCTTATATGCTTGACTGCTTGGGTGACTACATGTGTAGAACTATTAATGATCTCAAAATTATTAGTAAACATGCTTCCATGGTAAAAACTCAAGTAGAACAAGTTCTCAAGTCACAAAATGATTTGTTGAATGAAATGAATAATAAGGTGAATGATAATGCTGTTAGAGTTATGACTAGAGGTGGTAAAATGACTCGGGAACCTTTGTATCCTGAGGGCCATCCTAAGAGAATTGAACAAGATTCTCAGAAAATTAATACTGATGCACCTAGTCCTTCAAAGAGGAAAAAGAAAACTGGTAGGACTTTGCATGCTTCTAATGAACCTGTTGTAGACACACCCGAGAATCCAAATGATATTTTTGTTTCTGATGCTGAGACACAATCTGGTGATGAACATGAACCTAGTGATAATGTTAATGATGATGTTCATGTTGATGCTCAAGCTAGCAATGATAATGATGTGGAGATTGAACTTGCTGTTGATCTTGATAACCCACAACCTAAGAATAAAAGATATGATAAGAGAGACTTCATTGCTAGGAAACATGGTAAAGAAAGAGAACCATGGGTTCAGAAACCCATGCCCTTTCCTTCCAAACCATCCAAGAAAAAGGATGATGAGGATTTTGAGCGCTTTGTTGAAATGCTTAGACCTGTCTTTTTGCGTATGCGTTTGACTGATATTCTGAAAATGTCTCCTTATGCTAAGTATATGGAAGATATTGTTACTAATAAAAGAAAGATACCGGAAGCTGAAATTTCCGCCATGCTTGCTAATTATACATTTAAAGGTGGAATACCAGAGAAACTAGGAGATCCAGGAATACAAACTATACCATGCTCCATTAAAAGAAACTATGTTAAAACTGCTTTATGTGATCTTGGAGCCGGTGTTAGTGTTATGCCTTTCTCTTTATATCATAGACTTGATTTGAATAAGTTGACACCAACTGAAATCTCTTTGCAAATGGCTGATAAATCAACTGCTATACCTATCGGTATTTGTGAGGATGTGCCTGTCGTAGTTGCAAATGTTACTATTTTAATGAACTTTGTTATTCTTGATATACCCGAGGACGACAGTATGTTGATCATCCTTGGTAGACCCTTCTTGAATACTGCAGGGGCTGTTATTGATTGCAACAAGGGCAATGTCACTTTTCACGTTAATGGTAATGAGCATACGGTACACTTTCCGAAGAAACAACCTCAAGTGAATAGTATCAACTCTATTGGAAAATTTTCAACAATTAATATTGGAGGTTTTGAGTTTCCTCTCCCTACTGCCAAAAAGAAATATGATATTCTTATTGTTGGGGACATGCATATCCCCGTTGAGGTAACCTAGTGTTATTCGAAGATTCTCTGGTTTCATGTCACTCGGAAGAAGTTTGTTAATAAGACTTGATCAACCTTGTTAATGGATTCCTTTTGATGGGCATGAGATGGATGAATTTAGTAAACACAACTCTCTGTACCCTCTTTTCACTTTCTGTTATTTAGAATAAATTAAGCAAAAATACTATTATTTCTCTGTTTTCTGAATTTTTTGTGCAATAATAAATGACCAAAAAAATAAAAGTTCTTCAAATGCCCTGAAAATTTAGTATGATTTTTTCCACAATATTTTAGAATTTCTGGCACTGAAAACACATCAGGGGGGTGCACCAGTGGGCCACAAGCCCACAGGGCGCGCCCACCCCCCTGGGCGAGCCTACAGGGCTTGTGGGTCCCACGTGGGTCCCCCTCACTTATTCCAGCACCCATCCACTTCGTCTTCCTCCAGAAAAAGACCCACCATAGCTCAAACCCGCGTTTTAGCTCATTTTGCTGCCATTTTCGATCTCCTTGCTCAAAGCTCCATTCGCAAAATTATTTTGGGGGATTGTTCTTCGGTATGTGACTCCTCCAATGGTCCAATTAGTTTTCATTCTAGTGCTTTATATATTGCAATTTTTTGCTGCTGTGGTGACCTTGTTCTTGAGCTTGCATGTCAAATTTATATGGTCCAAAGTAGTTTTGTTGCATGATATAGTCTCTAGACACTTGTGGGAGTAGTTTCTATCAATCTTGTTGAGTTTTGTTCACTTTTATTTTGAGTCACTAAAAATTTCAGAATTTTTCAGAGGAAAAGGAAGGAAATGATGAAGAGATGGTTAAGGGGTTCTTCAAGCCGGAATTCAAATGAAAATAAAAATGAGGAGAAGAAGAAGCCCAAGTACAACCTTCCGCGTACGGCGGAGGTTCGGCCGTGTGAATGGCCAAGTGATGCATTCTTGAGGGCGGCCGGAATTTATGATGATTTTTATTATTTGGCGGAAAATGCAGGCATCACCGACTTCCTCCATGATAAGTGTGACCAATACCTCTTGCTCACTAATACCTTCATGCAAAATTTTCACTTTCATGCTAGGAAGGATCCTCCCATGGTAGAATTTCACTTGTATGATGTGCCTAACCAAATGACACTTTATGATTTTTGTGATGTTTGCAAATTACCTTATGAGGGCAGCGTCAGTGAACCACGTCCTAGAGACGTGGAGGACTTTATTGTCGAAACTACTATGGGGGAAGAGAGAGGGGTGTCAGAAGCGAGAGTGGCTAGCTTACATTTTTCCTGTTTTACGCTATTATTCATTATTTTCTGGGAGATGTTTGATTGGTCGTGGGGAGAGTGGAGGCCTTAGTGCCCCTAACCTTGCCATTTTGTGCCATTTAGTTTGGGCGCTATTGTTGCTCGACGGTTGAACACGAACCGTTCGAAGGGGGCTATTTTTGGAGGTATCTATGCCTCTTGCCTTGCTAAACATTTTGAGATACCCATTAGGCATGATGAGGAGGAGGAGATGCTGCTACCCACTAAATATTTGAACTATAAGAGTTTGGTAGCACACGATTTTATTAAGAAGGACGATGATAAAGGACTCCTCTACAACTTAGTATTTAGTCAGGGTACTTGTGAGACTATTGCTTTGCCTGCTTCTTCTTTGTTCGATGTTCGTTCAGGCAGGTACACTATTATGCTCGAGGACATCTACAGATTTTGGGGTCTTTCACAACCCCTAGCACCTGAGCCAGCACCTGTTCTTGATCCATACCAGGAGCCTATTTTTCAGTGGGAGCCACAGGAGCTCGCCAACCAGTGGAACCCTCAGGACCCTCCGGAGTATCGAGGAGAGGGTTATTTCGAGCCGTGGCCCTAGACCAACTTAGGCCAAAAGCCTAAGCTTGGGGGAGTATGTATTTTCCACCGACATTACATTCATGCTCACACACTCATTCCAGTTGTCGGTGTTCATACTTTTTCATTGTATTATCCATGCTAGTTTATTTCTTTTTCTTCTTCTTGTGTGTTTGAAAAACTTTGAGAAAATCCAAAAAAATTAGTTCTCCCTTCTTTTTAGCTTTTCTTTCTAGTTTAATTTAGTTGTAGTATTAAAAGAAAACCCAAAAAGATTTCTCGTTCTTCTATTGCTTGTTGGGAGCTCTCCCGTGTAAATAGTTTTTCTCATTCTTGTTTTACTTTCTTCAGAAAAACAAAAACTCCAAAAATATTTCAGTGTGTTTCTTTGAAATTCTTTTCCTTTTCTTTGGGTCATAAGGAGAAGACCACGATGAAAATGTTGAGTGGCTCTCATATGCATTATTGTTGATCTAACAGAGAGCCCATATTACCTTGTCTTCTCCTTTGAATAAATGTTTGCAGATTCCAGCTTAGTCCACTGCACATGCACTCTTATTATTATTCACATTGTTCGGTCGTGCAAGTGAAAGGAAATAATGACGATATATGATGAAATGATTGAGATGGAGAAAAGCTGGTACGAACTCGACCTATTTTGTTTTTGTAAATATGAGTAGCTCTTCGTTCTTGATTCAGCCCATTATGAATGAAACATGTTTGCAATGACAATTAGAGATTATAGTTACTCATGACATGCTTAATTAGCTAGGAGTGAATAATGGTTTGTCTTGTGTGCCAACATGCAATTTAAAATGGTTATGATGTAGTATGATAGGATGGTATCCTCCTTTGAGTGATTCAAGTGGCTTGACTTGGCACATGTTCACGCATGTAGTTGAATCAAAGTCAACATAGCCTTCACGATATTTATGTTCATGGTGATTTATATCCTACTCATGCTTGCACTCAATGTTGGTTAATCTCAATGCATGTTTATGACCGTTGCGCTCTCTAGTTGGTCGCTCCTCAATCTTTTGCTAGCCTTCACTTGTACTAAGCGGGAATACTGCTTGTGTATCCACTTTCTCAAACCCAAAGTTGTTCCATATGAGTCCACAATATCTACCTATATGCGGTATTTACCAGCCGTTCCAAGTAAATTTGCATGTGCCAAACTCTAAACCTTCAAATAATAATCTGTTTTGTATGCCCGAATCGCTCATGTAGTGACTGGGGGCTGTCAGTATCTTCCATGCTAGGTGGGTTATTCTCACGATGAGTGTTTATTCACTTGTCATTCACGAGAAAGTGGCTGGTAATCAGGATGCCCAGTTCCATGCTCGAAATCAAATCAAAATATAATCATAAAACAAAACTCCCCCAGGACTGTTGTTGGTATGTACGGTACCCGTGGATTCGGCTAGCCGTGGAGTGTGATTGTTGGTGGAGGGGGATTAAAAACTTTACCATTCTGTTTGGGAACCACCTATAATGTATCTAGCATGGAAGATAGCGAGATATGATAATAACCATTTTGCTATTGCCTCTAGGGCATATTTCCAACAACTCCTAAGTGACAGTGCCACAAGTATGTGGTACTATCATCATTAACTTTGCATGTTTTGGCATCAATATTATGAACAGGTGTATCGCTACGATCGAGATTCAACAAGAATAAACCATTCACATTGGGTGCATGACCATAAAAGATATTACTCATATAAATAGAACAACAATTGTTCTCTGATTTAAATGAATATCTGTCTCACAATAAACAAGATCCAGATATAATGTTCATGCTTAACGCAGACACCAAATAACAATTATTTAGGTTTAAAACTAATCCCAAAGGTAGACATAGAGGGAGCATGCCGATGGCGATCACATCAACCTTGGAACCATTTCCGACATGCATCGTCACCTTGTCCTTAGCTAGTCTCCGTTTACTCTGAAGCTCCTGTTTCGAGTTAAAATATGAGCAACCAAAACAGTATCAAATACCCAGGCGTTACTATGAGCACTAGTAATATACATCAACAACATGTATATCAAATATACCTTTGTTGATGTTGCCAGCCTTCTTATTTGCCAAGCAGTTGGGGCAGTTCCACTTCTAGTGGTCGTTCCCCTTGCAATAGAAGCACTAAGTCTCAGGTTTGGGTCCAGCTTTGGGTTTCTTCACCGGAGCGCCAACTGGCTTGCCATTCTTCTTGAAGTTTCCCTTCTTTCCCTTGCCTTTCTTGAAACTAGTGGTCTTTTTGGCCATCAACACTTGATGCTCTTTCTTGACCATCAACACTTGATGCTCTTTCCCTTGCCTTTCTTGAAACTAGTGGTCTTTTTTTCCCTAGCCGGCTGCTTGTTCACCTCGGGGCGACCTGCTTTTTCTTCGTGGCGGTCACTTCAGGGGGGCCGATGACATTCTCGCCATCAGAGTTGTCTGCTGCAGCGGCGCGGTAAGCATGCTCGAGGGAGCAGACCGCGTCCTTCTTGTCACAAGCGACAGTGATGACACCGCTGTCGGTGTCAAAACCGGCGGATCTCGGGTAGGGGGTCCCAAGCTGTGGATCTTGTATCAATGAGGAACAAGGGACTAGGGACACGATGTTTACCCAGGTTTGGGCCCTATCGAAGAGGTAAAGCCCTACATCCTGCTTGATTATATTGCTTGTGTATATGAGGATTACAGAGTCGATGTACCACGAGATCAGATGGACTAAACCCTAAACTAGTAGGATGATGGTTGTTGTTCCAGCCTCTACGGACTAAACCCTCTGGTTTATATAGACACCAGGGGTGCTAGGGTTACACATGGTTGGTTACAAGGAAAGGATAAACATGCCGATTCTACTTATCTTGACTTGGAGGACACACCAAGCCACCAAAAAGCCTCCTATCCAGATACAGGGTCTCCACTTATGTTCGGCCTCCAAGCATTGGCAACACGGCCCAACAGTCCAGCCCTAAAAGATAGGCTGGTAGGCCGAACACCGCCTAATCCAGGACTCCCTCAGCCGCTGGAGCCAGGCATCTTGAGGACGTTGTAGCCGTGCTGGGTTGCTACCATGAACTTGGCGAGCACGGGGTACCCCAGGATGGCGTTGTACGGGAGGCTGATGTGGGCCATGTCAAAGTCGATCAGCTCGGTGTGGTAGTTATCGTGAGTGCCGAAGGTGACCGGAGGGCGCACCTGCCTCAAGGGAGTGGTCGATCCATCCGTCACTCCGGAGAAGGGCCTGGTGGGCAACAGCTGGTCATAGGGCACCTGGAGCGTGTCGAAGGTCGCGATGGAGATAACATTGAGGCCAGCCCCACCATCGATGAGAGTCTTAGTGACCGAGACGTTGCTGATGGTGGGGGTTGATGACCCACAAGTGTAGGGGATCAATCGTAGTCCTTTTGACAAGTAAGAGTGTCGAACCCAACGAGGAGCAGAAGGAAATGATAAGTGGTTCTCAGCAAGGTATTTTCTGCAAGCACTGAAATAGTCGGTAACAGATAGTCTGTGTGACGCCCCCGGCTTAATCATGCACTAATCATACACGCAAATGCACACGATCAAGCCTAAGGACTCACTTGAAGGAATCACAACACAACTCTAAAACATAAATAAAGTCATACAAGCTTTATATTACAAGCCAGGGGCCTCGAGGGCTCGAATACATAAGCTCGCATACAAGCGTCAGCGGAAGCATCAGATATCTGAGTACAGATATAAAAGAAAACACAGATATGCCCTTAGAAAGGCGGGGCAAAAGAAAACACTACGATCGAAAGGCACAGGCCTCCTGCCTGGGACCCTACGATCCTACTCCTGATCGTTGGCCAACTCGTAGCAGTATCCATCCTCGGGGGTAGTAGTAGTAGTCATCGGCGGGGCAGCTGTCTCAGGGGCTCCGCCATCTGGTTGCATCAAATGGATATGGGGGAAAAAGAAAGCAAAGCAAACGTGAGTACTCATCCGAAGTACTCAGCAAGCAAGGATCTACACTACATATTCAACATTATCAAAGGGAGGTTGTATATGTGGACTGGGCTGCAGAAATGCCAGAATAAAGAGAAGGCCTAGTCCTATCGAAGACTAGAATCTTCAGTGGTCTTGCAGCATTAGAAGAGTGTAGATTAGTACAATATAACGTAGTAGTATCATTAAGTCTCAACCTCAGCCAGAGATCCTTTCTCGACTCCCTGCGAGAAAGCAATCCCAGAGCCATAGTATCCATATCTCATCACAAGTAACCAGTTCTAGTTGTATCGATTGGGATACAACTCCGAGCGTCCGTTACCGAGGATCCGGCTATGCATAGATTAGTTCTTCCCTGCAGGGGTGCACCAACTTACCCACCACGCTCGCTTAACTCCGACCGGACACACTTTTCTGGGTCATGCCCGGCCTCGGCCAAACGACACACCGCAGCCCTACCTAAAGCTCAGCAGAGAGGTCCCCATCGGTCTACATCCTAAGCGCTCAGGGGTCTTGGGCCATCGCCCTATGCACTCCGAGTAGTTGCGTGCAGGGGAAAGCCAGGCACCAGGGGGCGCCGGTCCGTCCTGGCCACAATGCTGAACTGGACGTCTGATAGAGCTTTCGGCTGATGCATACGATGCAGAGTACCCATATTTATTCCCGCGTGATGGTTAGTGCTATCGGGCCAGAGGCCCACTCAGATCACATATCCAAACCGTTAGTACATTGGAGGTGCGGTAACGAGCAGAGACTCATGATCGATGTGACCCCGTCGCCCCGTCTCGAGGACTTGCGGCAAGGGCTAAGAATGCCCGGCCATGCCTCGTATTCATCACTCGGGCACCATCCAGGTCAACCCGTCTTCACATCACTCGCGGGTGCCCCTTAGGGTCGACCCGCCTTTCCAAGTAATAGTTGTAAAGTCCAAGTATCCGTGTGTCCATAACATCAAGGGAATCCGAGGTATCACCCTCGTGGGATTCCTACTCGATGTATCCATCAAGGTGAACTCAGAGGAATCACCCTCGATGGGTTCACACTTGAGGTGTTGCACGACAGCGTCGTTACCGGAAGTGGTGAAGGAGGAATCACCCTCGATGACCATGACCAAGTAACTACTCCACAGAGTTATCATCGGAAGTGCTTACGAGGTATCACCCTCGGCACTCGATAGTAATGCTGCAGTGTCGTACAGATAAAGGGGGTGTGATGTGCAGAGCTGGGGCCTGGTCGTCGAGTCTTCCGATGATCCAGCGGGGCAATCGGGACAAGTGGGGTCTCTGGGGTCTCTATCCAGCCTATACTAAGCATTTTAGGATAAGCAGGTAGTTATCAAAAGCAGGGTACAAAATCAGGTCATGCATCAGAATAGGTAAAGCAGTAACAACAACAATTCTAATGCAAGAACAAGAGAGAAGAGATTAGGCGATATAGGCATGCTCAAAGGGGGGGGGTGCTTGCCTGGTTGCTCGGCGGCAAAGGCAAGGTCGTCAACGGTGTCGTCGGGCTCCTGAGCTGCGTCGGTCTTGGGAACTGCATCTGTAGCGGGGTCTACCGAGAGAGAAGAGGGGGAGGAAACAAATAAATACATGGCAAACATATGCAACACAGAGTAGGCTATACTAACGTGCAGTGCAGGGTTGCCTAAAGCATGTCTAAGTCATATTAGTTATTTTAGGGTTTAAGTTGGAATTAGTAACCGATGTATATGTGCTATTCATCTACCAGAAACAGGCTAAAAGTTGCGGGTTCACCTCCGTAGGGGGTCCCGACACGGAAACAGATGGCACGGTCGGATTCGTCTCGTCGTTCTGATCAACTTTCATGTACAAAGTTTTTCGATCTGAGCTACATATTATTTTATATGACTTTCTAAAGATTTTAGCATTTTTTGGAATTATTTTATTCATTTAATTCAACAGTATCCGAAACAGTGCATTGTGACGTCAGCAGAACGTCATGATGATGTCAGCAGGTCAACTGAACGGCTGGCCAGGTCAAACCTGACATGTGGGGCCCACATGTCATACACAGGGGCTAACAGAGTTTAGATTTAAACTAATTTTAGTTAATTAAGCTTCTGGGCCCACATGTCAGTGTTAGATTAGGTTAATTTAATTAGTTTTAATTAATTCTGATAATTAGGGGGCGGTGGGCCCCATTGTCAGCGGCTGGGCCGGCCCAGTCAGCACAGTTGACCAGGTCAACAAGTCAACTGGGGCCAGGTGGGCCACTGGTCAGTGTCCCAGGGCGCGGGCCAGGCCAGCCACATCGGCGTGGCACCAGAGAGGACTCCGGCGGGCCTCTCCCACGGCAAAGCGCGCCGGCGAGCGTCGGAATCGGCCGTCCGTCCACGGATCGACGCGCGGAGAGGTGCTACGGGACCGGCGCGAAGAGCCGCATCCAGTGGTGGTGGTGCTTCGACCTGGAGTGGCCGGAATCGGCGTCGGCGATGAGCTAGGTGGCGGCCGTAGTACGGGTCCGGTCGGAAACATCGCTAGAGGCGTCGGGGGGCTGTGTGCGTGCGTGCGTTGGGCTCTTGGGAACCCCAGGAGCACGTCGCCGTGCTCTGACGCGAGCGTGAACCGCGGTGGCCGCGGCGGCGAGGCCAACGGCGGCGGCTGGCTCGGCAACGATGGGAACGGTGCCTACAGCGCGAATGGGGCGACGTAGAGAGAGGGGAAGGGACGGGAGGCTCACCAGGAGCCTGTAGAGGAGCAACGCGGGCTCGAGGGAGGCTCGAGGTGGCCGGATTTTGACGGCGAGGGCGGCGGTGCCCGAGGTGGAAGAAGACGGCCTCCTCGTCGTTGCACGGGCGCTGGGCTCGAACCGATGGTCGAGGTCGACGAGGCAGACGGCGGAGGGGCTCGTGGACTCGACAGGAGGGTGCGGGAGTGTCGGTCGCCACGGTGGCGCATGCCGGCGACCACAGAAGTGGTTGGGTGAAGGGGATCTGAGGAGGGGGCGTGGGCGAGAGAGAGAGAGAGAGAGAGAGAGAGAGAGAGAGAGAGGAGTGTGGCCAGGGGGAGCCACGGGGTGCAGGGGGTGGCCCATATCCACGGCGCGGGCGTCGCTGTCGAGCAGCGGGAGAGGGGGGCCAGCGCGCGCCGGCGTGCGGCCGCGGCGATAGCGCGCCGAGGTGAGCAGGGCGAGGGAGAGGACAGGCGGGGTGGGCTGGGCCGGCTGGTTGACTAAGGCCCAGCCGCTGTGGGCCTTTTTCCTTTTCTTCTTTTCTTTTATGTTTTCTTTCTTTCCTCTCTTTTGCAAAATGTGTGGCCTTAAATATAGTTTTGTAAAATAGGTAATTTTTTCCAATAAATATTGTGCACTATTTAGCACTGTCAGAAAATTGTTTGGAGCCAAGGTGATTTCATTTGCATTTTATTTAATGTTAAATGGATTAAATATTTCTATTTTCTTGTTGCTTGAGTTATTTAATTAATTTGATTAATGTTGCTGTTACTTTTATAATTGCTCTAGGAATATTTACAACATTATGAACATTTTAGTTTTCAAATTTGAACAACTTTTATTTTCACTTTTAGTTTGAATTTCCATTTGAATTTGAATTGAAACGGGATATGATCCAAATGATGTTTAAGCACTGTTGATCTTGATGACATGGCATTATCATAAGGGGATTACTGTAGCTAACCACCGGGGGTGTTACAAATCTCCTCCACTAACAAGAATTCTCGTCCTGAGAATTAAGAGGTAGATGGGAAAAGATCGGGGTATTCCGCACGAAGATGATCCTCGCGTTCCCAAGTGGCTTCTTCTTCGGTATGATTAGACCACTGCACTTTGAGGAACTTGGTAACCTTCTGATGGGCTCGACATTCAGCTTCATCGAGGATGCGGATCGGATGCTACTTATAAGAAATATCATCATGCAATTCGAGCATCTCGTGATCCACTGCCCGGTGCGGAGATTCCTTGAAGCAACGACGAAGTTGCGACACATGGAAGACGTCGTGGATATGAGAGAATTGCGGCGGCAACTCCAATTTATACGCCACCTGACCAAGTCTTGCAACAATGCGGAAAGGACCAATGTAGCGTGGAGCTAACTTGCCCTTGATTCCGAAACGGTGAGTGCCCTTCATAGGAGTGACACGAAGATAAGCTTGATCACCAGGTTGATAAGTCGAACCCCATCGTTTGCGATCATAGTTGCTCTTCTGGCGGTCCTTAGCCGCCTTGAGATTTTCTCAAACGATACGGACTTGCTCTTCGGCGTGTTGAATAATATCTGGACCCACGAGCGGTCGTTCCCTAGTTTCTAACCTATTCAGAGGGGTTCGACACTTACGTCCATAGAGTACTTCGAAGGGGGCCATTTTCAAGCTGGCTTGATAGCTGTTGTTATAAGAGAACTCAGCATACGGGAGAGATTCTTCCCACTTCTTGCCGAAATAAATAACACAAGCCCGAAGCATGTCTTCAAGAACCTGATTGACTCGCTCGACTTGGCCTTGGGATTGGGGATGACAAGCTGAACTCCAGGTGATATGAGTTCAAAAAAAAAAAATCCTACGTGTCACCAAGATCAATCTAGGAGATGCTAGCAATGAGAGAGAGGGAGTGCATCTTCATACCCTTGAAGATCGCTAAGCGGAAGCGTTGCAAAGAATGCGGTTGATGGAGTCGTACTCGCGGCGATTCATATCGCGGAAGATCCGATCCAAGCGCCGAACGGACGGCGCCTCCGCGTTCAACACATGTACAGCCCGGGGACGTCTCCTCCTTCTTGATCCATCAAGGGGGGAGGAGAAGTTGAGGGAGAGCTCTGACAGCACGATGGCGTGGTGGCGGTGGAGTTCGTGGTTCTCCGACAGAGCTTCGCTAAGCACTACGGAGGAGGAGGAGTAGGAGGGGGGAGGGCTGCGCCAGGGGCAAGGGGTACAGCTCCCATGCACCTCCCCACTATATATAGGGGTGGAGGGGGCTGGTTTCTTGCCCTCCAAGTCCATTGGGGCGTTGGCAAAGGTGGGAGGAAAGAAATCCCATCCTTTCCCTTCCCCACCGATTGTTATCCCCCTTTTTTAGGGATCTTGATCTTATCCCTTCGGGATATGATCTTATCCCTTCGGGATATGATCTTATTCCTTCTAAGGGGGGATCTTGGTGCACCTTGACCAGGGGTGTGGGCCTTGCCCCCACTACCCATGTTCATTTGGGCCCCCCCATGCAGGTGGGCCCCACTCTGGAACCTTCTAGAACCTTCCCGGTACAATACCGAAAAATCCCGAACATTTTTCGGTGGCCAAAATAGGACTTCCCATATATAAATCTTTACCTCCGGACCATTCCTGAACTCCTCGTGATGTCCGGGATCTCATCCGAGACTCCAAACAACTTTCGGTAACCACATACAATTCCCATTACAACTCTAGCGTCACCGAACCTTAAGTGTGTAGACCCTACGGGTTCGGGAACCATGCAGACATGACCGAGACACCTCTACGACCAATAACCAATAGCGGGATCTGGATACCCATATTGGCTCCCACATGTTCCACGATGTATTACCGAGTGGGCCCAGAGATACCTCTCTGTCACACGGAGTGACAAATCCCAGTCTCGATTCGTGCCAACCCAACAGACACTTTCGGAGATACCTGTAGTGCACCTTTATAGTCACCCAGTTACGTTGTGACATTTGATACACCCAAAGAATTCCTACGGTATCCGGGAGTTGCACAATCTCATGGTCTAAGGAAATGATACTTGACATTAGAAAAGCTCTAGCAGACGAAGTACACGATCTAGTGCTATGCTTAGGATTGGGTCTTGTCCATCACATCATTCTCCTAATGATGTGATCCCGTTATCAACGACATCCAATGTCCATGGTCAGGAAACAATGACCATCTATTGATCAACGAGCTAGTCAACTAGAGGCTCACTAGGGACATGGTGTGGTCTATGTATTCACACATGTATTACGGTTTCCGGTTAATACAATTATAGCATGAACAATAGACAATTATGATGAACAAGGAAATATAATAATAACCATTTTATTATTGCCTCTAGGGCATATTTCCAACAGTCTCCCACTTGCACTAGAGTCAATAATCTAGTTACATTGTGATGAATCAAACACCCATAGAGTTCTGGTGCTGATCATGTTTTGCTCGTGGAAGAGGTTTAGTTAACGGATCTGCGACATTCAAATCCGTATGTACTTTACAAACATCTATGTCTCCATCTTGAATATATTCACGAATGGAGTTGAAGCGGCGCTTGATGTACTTGGTCTTCCTGTGAAACCTGGGCTCCTTGGCAATGGCAATAGCTCCAGTGTTATCACAGAAGAGAGTCATCGGGCCCGACGCATTGGGAATCACTCCTAGGTCGGTGATAAACTCCTTCATCCAGACTCCTTCCTGAGCTGCTTCCGAAGCAGCTATGTACTCCGCTTCACATGTAGATCCCGCCATGACGCTTTGCTTGCAGCTACACCAGCTGACTGCCCCACCATTCAAAATGTACACGTATCCGGTTTGTGACTTGGAGTCATCCAGATCTGTGTCAAAGCTAGCATCGACGTAACCCTTTACGACGAGCTCTTCGGCACCTCCATAAATGAGAAACATATCCTTAGTCCTTTTCAGGTACTTCAGGATATTCTTGACCGCTATCCAGTGTTCCATTCCGGGATCACTTTGGTACCTCCCTACCAAACTTATGGCAAGGTTCACATCAGGTCTGGTACACAGCATGGCATACATAATAGAGCCTATGGCTGAGGCATAGGGGATGACACTCATCTTTTCTCTTTCTTCTGCCGAGGTCGGGCATTGAGCTTTGCTCAATCTCACACCTTGCAACACAGGCAAGAACCCCTTCGTGGACTGATCCATATTGAACTTCTTCAATATCTTGTCAAGGTATGTGCTTTGTGAAAGACCAATGAGGCGTCTCGATCTATCTCTATAGATCTTGATGCCTAATATGTAAGCAGCTTCTCCAAGGTCCTTCATTGAAAAACACTTATTCAAGTAGGCCTTTATGCTTTCCAAAAGTTCTATATCATTTCCCATCAACAGTATGTCATCCACATATAATATGAGAAATGCTAGAGAGCTCCCACTCACTTTCTTGTAAATACAGGCTTCTCCATAAGTCTGTATAAACCCAAACGCTTTGATCATTTCATCAAAGTGAATGTTCCAACTCCGAGATGCTTGCACCAGCCCATAGATGGAGCGCTGGAACTTGCATACTTTGTCAGCATTCTTAGGATCGACAAAACCTTTCGGCTGCATCATATACAATTCTTCCTTAAGGAAACCATTAAGGAATGCCGTTTTGACGTCCATTTGTCAGATCTCATAATCATAGAATGCGGCAATTGCTAACATGATTCGGACGGACTTCAGCTTCACTACGGGTGAGAAGGTCTCATCATAGTCAACCCCTTGAACTTGTCGATAACCCTTAGCGACAAGCCGAGCCTTATAGACGGTCACATTACCATCCGCGTCAGTCTTCTTCTTAAAGATCCACTTATTCTCTATGGCTTGCCAATCATCAGGCAAGTCCATCAAAGTCCATACTTTGTTTTCATACATGGATCCTATCTCGGATTTCATGGCTTCAAGCCATTTGTTGGAATCCGGGCCCGCCATCGCTTCTTCATAGTTCGAAGGTTCACCGTTGTCTAACAACATGATTTCAAGGACAGGGTTGCCGTACCACTCTGGTGCGGAACGTGTCCTCGTGGACCTACAAAGTTCAGTAGCAACTTGACCCGAAGTTTCATGATCATCATCATTAACTTCCTCTCTAGTCAGTGCAGGCACCACAGAAACATCTTCGTGAGCTGCGCTACTCTCTGGTTCAAGAGGGGGGTACCTCGTCAAGTTCTACTTTCCTCCCATTTACTTCTTTCGAGAGAAACTCTTTCTCCAGAAAGGATCCATTCTTGGCAACAAAGATCTTGCCTTCGGATCTGAGGTAGAAGGTATACCCAATAGTTTCCTTAGGGTATCCTTTGAAGACGCATTTTTCTGATTTGGGTTCGAGCTTTTCAGGTTGAAGTTTCTTGACATAAGCATCGCATCCCCAAACTTTCAGAAACAACAGCTTAGGTTTCTTCCCAAACCATAATTCATACGGTGTCATCTCAACGAATTTAGACGGTGCCCTATTTAAAGTGAATGCGGCAGTCTCTAAAGCATAACCCCAAAATGATAGCGGTAGATCGGTAAGAGACATCATAGATCGCACCATATCCAATAGAGTGCGATTACGACGTTCGGACACACCATTACGCTGAGGTGTTCCAGGCGGCATGAGTTGTGAAACAATTCCACATTTCCTTAAGTGCGTGCCAAACTCATGACTCAAGTATTCTCCTCCATGATCTGATCGTAAGAACTTTATTTTCCTGTCACGTTGATTCTCTACCTCGCTCTGAAATTCCTTGAACTTTTCAAAGGTCTCAGACTTGTGTTTCATTAAGTAGACATACCCATATCTACTTAAGTCATCAGTGAGGGTGAGAACATAATGATAGCCACCGCGAGCCTCAACGCTCATTGGACCGCATACATCAGTATGTATTATTTCCAACAAGTTGGTTGCTCGCTCCATTGTTCCGGAGAACGGAGTCTTGGTCATTTTGCCCATGAGGCATGGTTCACACGTGTCAAATGATTCATAATCAAGAGACCCCAAAAGTCCATCTGCATGGAGTTTCTTCATGCGTTTGACACCAATGTGACCAAGGCGGCAGTGCCACAAGTATGTGGGACTATCATTATCAACCTTACATCTTTTGGCATTCACACTATGAATATGTGTAACATCATGTTCGAGATTCAATAAAAATAAACCATTGACCAACGGGGCATGACCATAAAACATATCTCTCATATAAATAGAACAACCATTATTCTCGGATTTAAATGAGTAGCCATCTCACATTAAATGAGATCCAGATACAATGTTCATGCTCAAAGCTGGCACTAAATAACAATTATTGAGGTTTAAAACTAATCCCGAAGGTAAATGTAGAGGTAGCGTGCCGACGGCGATCACATCGACCTTGGAACCATTCCCGACGTGCATCGTCACCTCGTCCTTCGCCAGTCTTCGCTTATTCCGTAGCTCCTGTTTTGAGTTACAAATGTGAGCAACCGCACCGGTATCAAATAACCAGGAGCTACTACGAGCGCTGGTAAGGTACACATCAATAACATGTATATCATATATACCTTTGGCGTTGCCAGCCTTCTTATCCGCTAAGTACTTGGGGCAGTTCCGCTTCCAGTGACCATTTCCCTTGCAATAAAAGCACTCAGTCTCAGGCTTGGGTCCATTCTTTGGCTTCTTCCCGGCAACTGACTTACCGGGCACGGCAACTCCCTTGCTGTCCTTCTTGAAGTTCTTCTTACCTTTGCCTTTCTTGAAACTAGTGGTCTTATTCACCATCAACACTTGATGTTCCTTTTTGATCTCCACCTCCGCTTATTTCAGCATTGAATATAACTCAGGAATGGACTTCTCCATCCCTTGCATATTGTAGTTCATCACAAAGCTCTTGTAGCTAGGTGGAAGCGACTGGAGGATCCTGTCAATGACCGAGTCATCTGGAAGATTAACTCCCAGCTGAGACAAGCGGTTGTGCAACCCAGACATTTTGAGTATATGCTCGCTGACAGAGCTGTTTTCGTCCATCTTACAACTATAGAACTTGTCGGAGACTTCATATCTCTCGACCCGGGCATGAGCTTGGAAAACCATTTTCAGCTCTTGGAACATCTCATATGCTCCGTGTTGCTCAAAACACTTTTGGAGCCCCGGTTCTAAGCTGTAAAGCATGCCGCACTGAACCAGGGAGTAATCATCAGTACGCGACTGCCAGGCGTTCATAACGTCTTGAGTTGCTAGGAAAAAGGGTGCATCACCTAGCAGTGCTTTAAGGACATATGCTTTCTTGGCAGCTATGAGGATGGTCCTCAAGTTACGGACCCAGCCCGTATAGTTGCTACCATCGTCTTTCAGCTTGGTTTTCTCTAGGAACGCATTGAAGTTGAGGGCAACATTAGCGTGGGCCATTGGATCTACAAGATAGGTTGTAAAGACAATTTTAGACTAAGTTCATGATAATTAAGTTCATCTGATCAAATTATTTAATGAACTCCCACTCAGATAGACATCCCTCTAGTCATCTAAGTGATACATGATCTGAATCGACTAGGCCATGTTCGATCATCACGTGAGACGGACTAGTCATCAACGGTGAACATCTCCATGTTGATCGCATCTACTATACGACTCATGTTTGACCTTTTGGTCTCTTGTGTTCCGAGGCCATGTCTGTACATGCTAGGCTCGTCAAGTCAACCTAAGTGTTTCGCATGTGTAAATCTGGCTCACACCCGTTGTATGCGAACGTTAGAATCTATCACACCCGATCATCACGTGGTGCTTCGAAACAACGAACCTTCACAACGGTGCACACTTAGGGGGAACACATTTCTTGAAATTTTTAGTGAGTGATCATCTTATTTATGCTACCGTCATTCTAAGCAAATAATATGTAAACATGATAAACATCACATGCAAATCATAAAGTGACATGATATGGCCAATATCATCTTGCGCTTTTGATCTCCATCTTCGAGGTGCGGCATGATCACCATCGTCACCGGCATGACACCATGATCTCCATCATCATGATCTCCATCATCGTGTCTTCATGAAGTTGTCTCACCAACTATTACTTCTACTACTATGGCTAACGGTTAGCAATAAAGTAAAGTAATTACATGGCGTTTTCATTGACACGTAGGTCATACAATAAATTAAGACAACTCCTATGGCTCCTGCCAGTTGTCATACTCATCGACATGCAAGTCATGATTCCTATTACAAGAACATGATCAATCTCATACATCACATATATAATTCATCACATCCTTTTGGCCATATCACATCACATAGCATACCCTGCAAAAACAAGTTAGACGTCCTCTAATTGTTGTTGCATGTTTTACGTGGCTGCTATGGGTTTCTAGCAAGAACGTTTCTTACCTAGGCAAAAGCCACAACGGTGATATGCCAATTGCTATTTACCCTTCATAAGGACCCTCTTCATCGAATCCGATCCGACTAAAGTGGGAGAGACAGACACCCGCTAGCCACCTTATGCAACAAGTGCATGTCAGTCGGTGGAACCTGTCTCACGTAAGTGTACGTGTAAGGTCGGTCCGGGCCGCTTCATCCTACAATGCCGCCGAATCAAGATAGTACTAGTAACGGTAAGCAAATTGAACAAATCATCACCCACAACTACTTGTGTTCTACTCATGCATAGAATCTACGCATAGACCTAGCTCATGATGCCACTGTTGGAGAACGTAGTAATAATTCAAAAAAAATCCTACGTGTCACCAAGATCAATCTAGGAGATGCTAGCAACAAGAGAGAGGGAGTGCATCTTCATACCCTTGAAGATCGCTAAGCGGAAGCGTTGCAAAGAACACGGTTGATGGAGTCGTACTCGCGGCGATTCAAATCGCGGAAGATCCGATCCAAGCGCCGAACGGACGGCGCCTCTGCGTTCAACACACGTACAGCCCGGGGACGTCTCCTCCTTCTTGATCCATCAAGCGGGGAGGAGAAGTTGAGGGAGAGCTTGTAACATCCCAAATTTTCAATTTGGAATGTTATACATAGATCATTCACTGCATATCATATTTTATTGCATTTCGTTTTGCGATCCTCAAAAATTCTAAGCAACTCAAGGACCCACGGAGAGAGTTGGGGATTTCACCGTTTTCATATTTGAATTTTCTCAAATATTGAAACAGGGATCAATTTGGTTTAACTATTTTTCTCTCCGAAAATATTTCATATTAAAAATATATGAGAGGAGATAATATGACTTCTCCAAAATAAATGGAATATTGGAGGAAAAATATTAAAATCAAATAAATATTTTATTTGGATTTTTATTGCAATTTTATTTGGATTTAGAAAAAATATGCATTTTTCAAAATTGCATTAGAGTCCCAAATAAATGTTTACCTTGTCCGGGAGATTTTTAGAGGACGGGGAAAATTTATTTCGGGAATTTTGGAGTCCGTTTAGTATTTCTTTTATTTGTTTTTCTGCGCGGAATTATTTTTAAAAAAAAAAATCCGCCGGACCGAACTGGGCCGAAGCCCAGCCGGCCCAGCAGGCCGCCGCCGCCTTTCCTCCCCGTAGCCGAGCCGGACTCCGCCGGAGTCCGGGACGCCGCCGCCTCGTCGCCCCCTCGCCCAAGCCGCCCCGGCCCCCCTTTAAATGCCGCCCGCCCCGCCGCCTCGACCCACCCCGCCGCCGCAGCCCACCGCCGCCGCCGCAGCAAGCAGCAGCAGCCGCCGCCGCGTCCGCCGCTCGCCGCCGCCGCTGCAGCGCCGCCGCCGCACTCCACCTCGCCGCGCCGCTGCACCGCACGCGCCCCGCCCCGTCGCCGTCGCCTGCCGCACCCCGCCGCCGCTGCGGCCTCGCCTCGCCGGAGCCGCCGCTCGTCGGATCCGACGCCCGGATTTTTCCGGTTAACCGTTCGGTTTTTTTTGGTAAACCCTAGATCTAGATTCGGTTTTTTTTTAATTCCGGTTATTCTTTTTTAGATCGGTTTTCCGTCGGTTTAGTTATTTAGCGGACGTTCGTCCGTACGTTCGTTTTAACGAACGGTTTTCACCGTTTAACCGCAGACAGCGAACGTTCGTTCGTTAGCCTGTTCGTTAGTTTTCTTTTTCTCGGATTTTCCGCGATTATTTTCGATCGCGATTTCTGATCCGATTTTCGTTTTAGTATAACTTTTCGCTCGTTTGTCGGAATCAGGCGATTCAAGCGCCTAGATCTTCGTCTCGAAGCCCTCTTTCTGTTTAACCAACTTAAACAAGTTTTTACTACTGTAAAATTTGACTTTAGTCCCGATTAGCAATCAAAGCTTGTTTCTTTCGCAGTTTGAGTTTCGTTGCTCCGTTTGATTTGATTCTTTTTGCAAACCGGAGTTCTTCAGTTGAACTTTCTGGTTAGGTCTTCTCATTTGGGTTTTACCCGTGCATCTTCGCTTGATTGCTTATGTATGCTATTGTTTGTTTGCGATAGAATTCCCGGAGTGCGAAGCGTGCTACTACGAGTCCCTAGGTTTTGCGGATCGTCAGCAAGGCAAGTAACACTTTGATCATACTCTTCTATACCCAGTTTTTATGCATTAGTTTTATCCTCAAACACTACATGACTAGGATGTGATTAACTTGTGGGTATTGGGAAGTAGATGATGAGGTAGAACCAATTGCCCTTTTATTATAAAACCCTTGGGAGTTACTTCTACGCTATGCTTATGTTGCCATGCTATGCTCGTAGACGTGGATTGGGTTTTGAGTGTATCCATGACAGATGTGAGATTTTTAATTAATGGTCAACTTAAGGTGGCAACTTTAATACACATCTGGGTGGATTGCTTGTTTGGGCACCTGGGGATATACCAGTGTTGTCCTAGGAGATCCCGGGGATATACCGTGTGATCCTCCTACGGTCCGCCACCCAGGCTCAAAGGGATCATAAGATTATTCATGCTAGAAACTTCCGTGTGCAGCCACAAGCTATTATGGGCTCTAGCATAGTTGAGTATGTTACATGACCTCTTTCAGTGGTAGGCTAGCAGATGTAGGGGAAAGTAGGTGTAACTGTCTACCCAGAGTAAAGAGTAAATGTTTCTGAAAGACTGTGTCTCGGTCATCCGTTTCTCAAACACCATGAAGTGCGAGAAATCCAACGGAGGAGATCGAGTCTTGTGGGGAAAAGTGCACAAACCTCTGCAGAGTATACAAACTGATCATGATTAGCCGTGTCCCCGGTTATGGACATCTTGAGTATCTGGTTCTTGGATCATCATATTGAATCCCATCACTCTAAATTAATTGTTGGGATTAATAATTACTTTTAATTGGGATTGAGAGGGGGATTTACCTTCTCAATGTTCAACAACCACCATGATAGTTAAATAAAATATATTCCTTTGTTGTAGGGAAAAATTGGCTTTTCGCAAAACAGTATAACCCTAGAGCTTTTCCACCAGCCAAATATGCATGTAGTATTAGCATTTATTCTGTTCATTGCTCTACTGTGTTATATTGCCAGCATATTCCATGTGCTGACCCGTTTCGGGCTGCAACGTATCATGTTGCAGACTTTTCAGACGAAGAGTAAGGTGTGCTAGGTCGTTGTCGTGCACTCAGCTATGCCGTTGGAGTTGATGGACTCACTTTGTCTTCCAAGCCTTCCGCTGTTATCTTATTTAGATGGCCTTAAGCCATATTTATTGTAATCAGTTCTCTTTTGAGACATTCGATGTAATAAGTGTGTGATTGCACTCTGTTATAAAATCCTTCGAGTACTGTGTGTGTCAGCATTACCGATCCAGGGATGACACTTGAACACAGAGATTCGATCCATTCGGGTCGGGTCGCTACAGAGATGGTATCAGAGCACACGCTGACTGTAGGACACGACCACTAAGAAAAGCCATAGGTCACTCTTCTCTACTCATTTCTGACTTCTCTCCATCTTCTATTCTCTAGGATGGCGGACTCAAGGAACAAGTTTACACAACCGGATGAAGACACACCTTTTGGACGACACTTGAAGGAAGTCACTAGGTACCTGAACATTGGAATACCAAGCTTCACCGGGACCTACACCGCCCCTGTACCAGAAGAGGAGCGTTGGATGATTCGAGTTCAAATTCCAGGAAGGACATTCACGCCAGTTACGGAGCCCATAGAGTTTTCCTTTGATGCACCAACCTGGAGTCTAGGAAAGAGCATGGCAGCCCACATCGCCATGGGACGCATCGGCGAAGTGTATCACAAGGATCTTAAGGACACAATCTACCAGTTATGTGGGCGCCGAGATGAGCAATGGGAGATGATCAGCACCAGGAGGGACAGGTCCATTTCAGCTTTCATCCAGGAGTTAAACCAGCACATTCGTCGACAGGAGAACCAGATGTGTGCAAGCATGATAGATTTGAAGAAGGTGATGACCAGGAACATGGAGCTAGAAGAGGAACTCAAGTCTACACGCGATGGATACGAGGAGGAAATCGCAATACTAGTGGAAAAGAATGACGACCTGACAAGGAAGCTAGGAGTATTCATGGGAGACCCCGCGCCCGGAGAAGAAGACGACGAACCTGAGGAAATTCGATCTGAAGACTACATCATCATCGACGACACCGACTCCGACCCCGACAGTAGTGATGATTATTATGAAGACGAAGCTGGAGCGGATATCATGGAGTCTTCCACCGATCAAAATTTCTAGATGACCACCATATTATCATTAGTATTTCTCCCCATGTAAATAGTAATAGTCCGAGCACTTTTGTAACGGTAGTTAGATCGATTGTATGCTCTTGCTTGAATTGAGTGGTGTGTTATGAATGTGTTTGTCTCATGTGCATATGGGTAGTGCTTTCTCACTAGACCTTACTCTATTCTAATCTCTTCCCTCTAAACCCATCAGATGCCTCCGAGACGCGACACCGGATTTGTTTTCCCACCGGAGCTCACTCAGTTGATTCAACAGCAGAATACCCTGATGCAGCTACTAGTTCAGAACCAAGGCAACAACAACAACAACAACCCACCGCCACCACCACCAGTTGACAACTTAGCCCGTTTTCTGAGGTTGCAGCCGCCGGTGTTTTCCAGTAGCATCGAGCCGATAGTTGCGGATGACTGGCTGCGCAGGATTGGAAGAGAGTTGACCACCGCAGGATGCACAGACGCTGAGAAGGTGCGTTTTGCCGCACATCAATTGGATGGACCCGCAGCCTCATGGTGGGAGAATTACACAGCCACATTCCCTATAGCCAATGTCACTTGGGATCAGTTTCAGCAAGCTTTCCGCACTGCACATGTCTCAGCAGGAGCTATGAGCATGAAGAAGCGTGAGTTTCGCAACTTACGCCAGGGAAACCGTACCGTGGGGCAGTACGTGGATGAGTTCAGTAAATTAGCTCGCTATGCCCCGGATGATGTGGCCACTGATGCCGCGAAGCAGGAGAAGTTTATGGAAGGGTTGAATGATGAGCTGAGTATGCAGTTGATGGTGGCAACATTCAACAACTACCAGGAGTTGGTAGACAAAGCTCTTATGATTGAAGGGAAGCAGCAGCAGATTGATAGCCGCAAGAGGAAGTATGGACAAGGGAAGTTCAACTCAGGAGCTCAGCAGAAGCCCCGTTTTACCCCGAACTCGGGAGGTTATGCACATAACCATGGAGGCCATTCTCACAATGGAGGAAGTTCACACAACCATAATGGCCACAAGAATGGAAATGGACATGGAGCAGGCAGCAACCAGAACCGCTCTAACCCAGCCACACCCGCCAAGAAGGATCAAAGCCACATTACCTGTTTCAAGTGCGGGAAGACTGGACATTATGCCAACGAATGTCTAGAATTGAAGAACGGCAATGGTAATGGAAGCGCTGGGAAGAAGCCCAATCCATTCAACCGAGGACAAGTGAACCACGTGAACATGGAGGAGGTTGAGGAGCAGCCTGATGCAGTTATCGGTAAGTTTTTGGTTAAGTCTTTTATTGCGATTGTTCTTTTCGATACTGGTGCATCGCATTCATACATATCAAGGGGATTCGTGGATAAGTATAAGTTGCCCACTAAGGTACTTAGGACACCCATGTTAGTAAGATCACCCGGTGCGGAGTATATGGCAAGACAAGGATGTTTTCAGATGCCATTGATCATTGGAAGTCATGTTTTCCCCTCAGACCTGATAGTTTTGAAGTCACAAGGATTGGATGTGATACTAGGCATGGATTGGCTATCGATGTATGGAGGAAGCATCGATTATGCGAGTAAGTCGATTTCGCTTACCACCCCGGAGGGAAAAAGGATCAAGTATGTATCTAGGCATGTGCCTAGAAGGAGCCAAGTAAATTCTCTCACGGGAGTTGTTCAGGAGGAGGTGCCTATTGTGAAAGATTTCCCAGATGTATTTCCAGAGGAGTTACCAGGCATGCCGCCGGATCGAGACATTGAATTCTTGATAGAGTTGTTGCCAGGCACCGGACCAATATCAAAGAGACCATACCGGATGCCCGCAAATGATCTGGAGGAGATTAAGAAGCAGATCAAGGAATTATTGGAGAAAGGTTACATTCGACGAAGTTCATCACCGTGGGGAGCCCCAGTGCTCTTAGTTGAGAAGAAGGATGGATCCTTGAGAATGGTTGTTGATTATCGCGCATTGAATGAAGTGACGATTAAGAACAAGTACCCACTGCCAATGATTAATGATTTGTTTGATCAGTTACAAGGAGCTAAAGTGTTCTCCAAGATCGATCT